>CP092865.1:20934538-20952562 GCA_030710605.1 Cordylochernes scorpioides
CAGCATTATTTAGCTCTACGAGCTGGTACAAGCAATTTGTTCATCTGAAGATGTTCGAGCCCTGATGTATAAGTTCGGCTCAAAATGTAGAAGCGGGATGTTCCAAATAGCACAGGATGGTTTCGTGAGTGCAGTTGAATTGAAGAGATTAGGCTGGTGATGAGGAATTAGTGTTGATTCAAACACAGTCCTGTACATGGAAGTGTAGATGTGATCATGTAGGTGTCGGTGGGATGTGTGTAGAGTCGGTGGAACTGGAGGTGACTGAGAAGTGGGTTGATGTAGACGGGTATAGAGTTGATGTAGATATTATCGGATGATTTGTATGTCTTCTTCTTTAAAGCTTGTTGTTCATTTTTCCTACTTTTCCCCCAGAATTTCCTTTCATATATGAACATATTGAATTCCGCTATTTTCCAATTTTCGGAAAGAATCCCAGAAGTGATAAAGTGAATAGATCTGTCCTTGATGTATGTCACACCAGCCTGATGACGCTGGAAGTGGAGTTGTGATTTTGTGGATGAGGCTGGAAATTTCGCTCAAGTTCATCTTCCAGTATTGTGGCAGCTGTACCTAGCTTCAATATAGCCACGGAGCCTATCTCTGCTTGTAGGGCCGGGCATGTGCGTACAGGAACTCCCCAACTTGTTCCTCACCCGGCGGAGATCAGCGGCAAATCTGGAGGAAGAATCCGAACAACTCGAATCAGTATAAGTGTCCTTGTGGCAGCTGTATCTAGCTTCAGTGTAGCCACGGAGCGCTATCTCTGCTTGTAGGGCCGGGCATGTGTGTACAGGAACTCCTCAACTAGTTCCTCGCCCGGCGGAGATCAGCGGCAAATCTGGAGGAAGAATCCGAACAACTCGAGTCAGTATAAGTCCTTGTGGCAGCTGTGTCTAGCTTCAGTGTGTCCACGGAGCAGTAGCGCTGTCCCGGATGTAGTGCCAGGCCTGTTTTGTACAGGAACTCCCCAACTAGTTCCTCGCCCGGCGGGAGATCAGCGGTTACTGCGATGGTTCATTGTTGGGTTACCAGGACGTTAGAAATTCCTCAATAGAAACCGCCATATATATAATTCCTATTGAAAAAAATATAAACACCTATATTTCTGGTCTCATAAATATATCACATTATCACTGTGACTTATTAGTTTAAGATAGTCTTTTATAGTACGTCTGGATATATAGACCAAGTTATCTTAGTCTTTATAATATATCCTGGATAAAATCTTGGACAAACGATTTTTATCTAAACGTCGAGATAATCAAAAGATTTACTGGCCGAAGTATCTTTAATTTAAGAACTATGAATGCCGGTCAGAGGCAGCTTCTATCTTTTAAAATTGTGATTACCTTTCAAATTAAAACTTTAAATAGCCACTATCTCTCGACATAATTGTTTGGCCATTTGAGAATCTATTGTGTAGCGTAATGTATATAGAATGGATGTCGTGGTATTAGAGAAACGTCTTTCTCAATGACATAAGACTCAGTTCTTAATTCCATGGGTATTGGGTCATATACTTTTGACTTCATATATCTATAAGTGGTTCTGAAATAGAACAATCCATATTTAAATCATTAGATAGAAATAAATAATAAATATAATAAATCTTTTATTCTCAATCCAACATATGCCTTTTTTATTATCTAGTACCTATAAGTCAAGTGGTTGAACGTGGTGGCCATTCAACAGTTCCTTTTGTTCCTATCCTCTCTATCTCTGTAACATTGAAAAATTTCCTTTCTATTTGGTCTTTATATAAAATTTGTGACTTTTTTACCTCCTACTTATAACTAACTATTGATATTTATAAATTCACATCAATACTAAAATCGCGATTACGCAACTGGATTGAAGGGAGATCAATTATTCCAGAAAACCAGGCCGGATTCAGAAAAGGCTACTCCTGTCAAGATCACATATTCACACTGTTGTCCTTGATACAGCTGACTCTCAGACGTAAAAGAAGAAAACTCTATGCTTTTTTTGTGGACCTAAAAAAGGCTTTTGACACTGTTCCCCACTCACTTCTGTGGTCAAAATTGGGTGAATTAGGTCTGGATTTCCGCTTTGTTAACCTTATCAGGAACTACTTCGAACAAATGACAACGACGGTGAGATGGAATGGACTATTTACTGAACCCATCAAAATCCGATCGGGAGTGTTACAAGGAGAACCCTTATCACCCTATCTATTTATACTCTTTGTAACTGATTTAATCAACATTTTTAATGACTCTACTCTACCAGGCATATACCTCCCTAATTTTGGAACGGTCCACCTTTTGATGTATGCTGACGACATAATTCTCATAGGAGAATCAAAAATCAATCTACAAATAAAAATCAACATGTTGAAAAAATACTTCGAAACAAATCATCTAACCCTGAACGAATCAAAATCCAAGATAATGGTTTTCCGAAATGGTGGCCGCCCTGCAAAATCGGACAAATGGTTCTGGGGAGACCAACTGTTGACAGTGACATCGAAATATCTCTATCTTGGCTATCCCCTCACAACAACAATCTCGTTTAGTCAAGTGGCTTCATACTTTAAAGGCAAAGCGCTTGCAGCTACCGGCGAAGTATGGAAAATTATGGAGAAATCCAGGTTGAATTCATTTGGTTCATCAATGAAACTATTAGACTCGATTATCCTGTCAACTCTGCTGTATTCTGCTCCAATTTGGGCAAACGAAAAGTACAAAATCTTGGACCAAATTCAGAATAACTATCTCCGACGACTATTGAACTTGCCGAGTAACACACCAGGCTACATACTACGCATGGAAACCGGACGCTTCTCACTAGGAGTCACAGCAACCAAACTAATTCTAAAGTTCTGGTTAAGAATATTAAAAATGGAAAAATCCAGATTGCCCGCAATCTGTCTAGCCCAATTATGGGAAACGTCCACTCTGACGAATGCCTTTATAGGTTTTACAGAAAATTTAATGAATATCCTAAACTCAACTGGATTCATGTGTTTAAAGAATTGTTCAGACCCCAATATTCTACAGAAAGCAATACCTCAAATTATCAGAATCACTATAGAACAGTCTATCCAAACCGACCAATCAAGAATAACCAATTCGAAGCTACACACACACTACAAATATTTACATAAAACATTCGCAGCAGAGAACTATCTACTAAGTGAACTCCCACTGCCGGCTAAACGCCTCATTGCGCAATTGAGAATTCTATTTGTTTTATATCGAGAAGACCATATAAAATATCTAAGGACAGAAGACTTGTATTGCCAACTATGCAAAAATAGAACCGAAAATGAATTAGAACATTATATATTTGAATGCATGCCTCTTGACACGGAAAGAAAAATACTCTTCTCTAAGATAGGCCATACACACTTCACATTATATTCTTTATTATCCAACTTTATAGACAATAGTTCAGTAGCTCTAAATCTATATAACTTCCATAAAAATGCTGTAAAAAAGAAAGACTTAACCGAACATTCAAACATACCAAAAATTTCTGTTTGATGAGAAAGACAGAACCAACATCCAATTATTTGTTTAGGCAGATACGATAAGTTAACAATGATAAAACGGTGTTTACCTTACAACCCTGAACACGAGGATTTCCTGGGAAATCTCTTAAAGATTTCTTTAAAAATACATGGCCCACCTGTGCTGTGTGAGGGCTTAAATGGTCTTGTTCCATATGTAAATACCTGTTTTCTTTCCTCTTTTCGCTCTCCACTTCTCCCATCCATATTTCCAAAAAAATTTTTTTTTTCTCTTTTTTTGATTTTTTTTATTCTTCTTATTTTTTATTCTTTCTTATAATCTG
This sequence comes from Cordylochernes scorpioides, assembly GCA_030710605.1. Taxonomy (NCBI): domain Eukaryota; kingdom Metazoa; phylum Arthropoda; class Arachnida; order Pseudoscorpiones; family Chernetidae; genus Cordylochernes; species Cordylochernes scorpioides. The sequence continues at coordinate 20,938,358 of CP092865.1, forward strand.
TATATATTTACCAAATGTATATAATCTTTCTCCATTTTTTATTTCCCACTTTCATAGGTTTCTCCGTTTTGTAACCCCAAGGAGAATCCTCTGTAAGACCTGTGTGTCTTAATAAAGGCTTTTGTGTGTGTGTGTGTGTGATATTTATAAATCCAATTACCATCAATCGATAAAATTTGTAATAATTATTATTTTTGGCAATGTGTTTCTTATGATAAAGATTATTAAATAACTATAGTTATATAAATTTATGTGATTAAAAAAAAACTCTTATTATATGAAATTATTTTATTCTTTGTCAAATCGACAGTCAATAGAGGGAAGAAGAGGGTTGGAGGGGAATGGCCATTTCTGTTATCTGGTCCCTTTGAAGACAGCTTGAAGATGTAAGATGCCAGGTACTGGAGATACGTGCTGTGGGAGACACAGGAGTTTCCACGTGAGAGTAGAAAGAGGAAGGAGAGCATGATCAGGGGCTCGAGAAGTTGAATTTTGGTTCACGGAATTCTTCTTTAATCCAAGTGATTTCTCGTGAGACATCAGCAAGCTGGATGTAAGCGCAGGAATACTTTCAGCCATAGGATCAAGAGTTTGAGTTCCTGGATCTCCGACATCGAAAAGAGAAACTGGATTCAAGAGGTATAGTGGTCAGATCGGTGCGTTGGTTCAAATTGGCCATGGGGCGAGGTATGAGCATGATAAGTTTTCCATATAATTCAATCAATATCTTGTTCAGAATAACCCATAGGCTTAGGAGGGCGGCAGGATCCAAGGTTTCTAGTAGTTAGAGATCGGACTTTAGATCAAGAGTATAAGAGGTAATAGGAATATAGGGGCAGAATCCAGGGTTCCAGAAAGTAGGGATCAGACTTCAGATCAAGAGCATTAGAGGAAATAGGGATATAGGGTTCCAGCAGGTAGGGATCAGACTTCAAATCAAGATGAGGAAACAGCTTGTCATCAAGGTACCCAGGGGACTGAGGAGTATCATGAGATCCAGGCATCAGCTTCAGGGAGGGATCATGGCCATCATAACTTTATTTGGATTGGCTAACGAAAGAGATGAATAACCCTAGGTGTGGTTTTTTCTAAACTCTGTCTAGCTCATTTAGTGACTGTGACATTGCCCTGTTATTCTTTGGCAGTGTATCCACTGTTGTACATACTTGTAAGATTGTTAATGTTGTCGAGTAGTGTCTATGGTGTGGTCTCGTGCCATTAATTATCTTAGCTATTCAAACACCTTGGTCACGTCTATTTTAATTGCAAGATTGTCTTTTTTTGTTTTGCCAGACTTAGGGACCTGATAAAGAATTTTGAGAAATTTACCAATCTATAAAAAAGAATTTTGAGAAAAAAAGCCAATGAGGTAAGTTAAGCCCTAACGGCCGTTTACTGGTCCCTAAGCCTAGAAATACAATAAAACACAATCTTACAAATAAAATGACAGAAACCAATGATGTCTGAATAATTAAAATAAAAAATGGCCCAAGGCCATGCCATACACACTAAAACCGAAACAACATTAACAGAACCTACAAGTAGGCACCACAGAGGGTACACTACCAAACAACAACAACACAATGTCACAGCCACCAAATAAACTAGACACAGTCTAGAAAAAACACACCTGAGGGCATCCATCTCTCTCTAACACCAATCTCTGAGTAACAGTGGAATTTAACAATGGAGCTTTCCTTGGATACAATATTTTATCCCCCTTTTTTTTTTTGTAAAAAATTATTATATTTTATTGAGATTTATAAAAAGCAATAATCATTAGACCTAGTAGGAGTCTGAAAGTGTTGCACACTCACCATATTTAGTTTAAAATGCAAGTTTACAAATTTTCTGACTTCTATGTTTTAGGGTAGAGGTGATCAGGAATGAACTAATTTAGCATTATTTACATAAGAAAATATCAATGGCTATATACACATAGTAAAGTCAGTTTTATATGAGGCAAAGTTTCAGTTTAGCAAGTAAAGATGAATATAGAGATATTGAGATAGTATATATTTAAAGCATTTATATACACCCATACCTCGCTTTGCGTCGGGGTTACGTTCCAAAAAAACACGACGCAAATTGAAACGACGCAAAGTTGAAAATATGTGAAGGCGCAATCAAAAACAAAAGTGTTGGCATATTTTAGGAAAAAAAATCAAAATAATTAAAGACTCGAATCCAAAACAACGCAACTTCGAAAATCTAACAACGCACAGTGAAAATCAGTAAAAATTAAGCAGCGACGCAACTTCGAAAAAAACGCAAAGCGAGGTATTGGTGTATATACATTAGACATGATGATACTTAACCCTGGAAGCTTCATTTATTTTATAATACTAATTTCTATATTGCCTTTCAAATCTTGAGATTCCAGACTCATTCAATCTTGTTCACAATCTTGTTCCCACCCCTGGACACTTTTATTTTCCGTTCATCATTACTTTTCATAATTCACCCTTTCATACCTCATCCAAAAAGGTTAGAAATAGTCAATATTTCACCTTGAAATAAATTTTGATTTTTCATTGAAAAGAAACTCTTGCGGTGTAACTTCAAGAGTCGTTTTACAATGAAAGTGTACAAAATTCTAGATAAGCATCGATTTTTAACTATGACTACAACATTGAAACCGAGTTTGACTCACTTTTAGAGGCTCATGTCTAATGTATAAAAATCGTGTAAATATATACTCTCTCAATATCTCTATATTCATCTTTACTTGCTAAACTGAAACTTTGACTCTGGTAAAACTGACTCTACTATGTGTATATAGCCATTGATATTTTCTTATGTAAATACCACTATGTAAATAATACTATGTAGTTAATGTCTGAATAAAGAGTTTTAAAACGTAAACAAAATTCAGACTTCTAGGTGGCAGTGCTTGTTGGGAATAAACTAGAGAATAGAATTTGTAAATTACTTTTCAAACGGCGAAAATAGGAGCAGCCATTTCTATAGAGTATTCTTAGAACAAATTGGAAATAACAAAATTACAATGTTCTTGTTTATTTTAGAATGAGAGCCATAATGGTTCAATCAAGGTGGAAAGAAATTGTTACCAGGCAAGATCTAGTGACGGTTGTTTCGACCCTTAGCTTCACAATTTGAAAATTTTCGTTAAATTCTTCATTTTATATCATGATATATACGATAAGCCAACCCCCCACACCGATAAAACGGTGTTTACCTTACATCTCTGAACACTCGGATTTTCCTGGAAAATCTCTTAAAGATTTCTTGAAAAAAGCCATGGTCCACCTGTGCTGTGTGAGCAGAAGATCTTAAATTGACTTGTTCCATTATATGTATGTTCCATATGTAAATACCTGTTTTCTTTCCTCTTTTCGCTCTCCACTTCTCCCACCCATATTTCCATAAAAAAAAAAATTTTTTTTTTTTCAAATCCATATTCTTATTTTCATAGGATTATTCAAATAATAATCTGTATATATTTACCATGTGTATATAATCTTTCTCCATTTTTACCCCTTTGTATATTTCCCACTTTCATGGGTTTCTCCGTCTTGTAACCCCAAGGAGAATCCTCTGTAAGACCTGTGTGTCCTAATAAAGGTTTTTGTGTGTGTGTGTGTGTTTCGACCCTTAGCTTCACTATTTTAAAATTTTCTTTAGATTCTTCATTCTATATCATGATATATATAATGGCATGCTGGGGAGCTTCCCTTGCTGAAGAGATATGTGCACATATACGGCTGTATATATCTACACGTTATTTATTCTTTTTATTTTATATTATCCTTTATTTGATCTTAATATTTTCTCTGTAGTAATGATCAGAAGAATCAATAAAATTGTTTAAATTGTCAAAATAATTATAGCTCTACATTTTTCATATAACTTTGTTTAATTAAAAAGGCATATATTGGATCAAAATATCATTTATTTTACCAATATTTCAGTTGGCTGAACGCCAACCTTTATCACACATATGTTATAACATCTTGATAAAGGTTGGCGTTCAGCCAACTGATATATTGTTAAAATAAATGATATTTTGATCCAATATATGCCTTTTTAATTAAAGATTTATTTATGGATTGCTCTATTATCAAAATATAACTTTGTAAGTTTTAATTTCTTTCTCTCTCTCTTTTTTTTCCCCACTCTTTTTTTCTGTATCTCTCAGGAGAATATCTATGTATAACACTAAATTTATATTGATTGATATTATTATAGTAATCCAATTATTCCTCAATTAAAAAAAATAATTTAAAAGGTTTCTGGAAATAAGTTTTTTTTAATTTTATTAAAGCGCAGTCTCAATCTTTTAGGACATCTCTGTCCCTCTACAGAAGTACACATATATAAAAACGAATAAAATTTAATTATTTAATTAATATCCAGGAGATTTAAATCAATTGACAATTATTCCATATTATCGTAGAAAATGCATAAATATTCAAAAGTATTCATATAACCTGTTAAAAGTCATGACATATAGTATGTAAATATCTTTTTTAAATGTATGACTAGGAATGTAGATTTCTATTGAATGTATAAATTATTATGTAAATTTCCCTTTTGAATGTATATAACTTAGCCGTGTTGTTTAAATAAAGAGTTTTTTAGTAGAGCAGAAGAGCTTTACAGGTATAGCCGCTGGTTTTGTCTTCCTTATTTTCTTTCTTGCTTGATCACCCGAGGCAGCCCAAACAATATCAAGACTTTGGGTAAAAGTTTTACTTGTTAAAGGAGGTTTCTTTAATTTGACCTCTCATACCTTAACATAAAGCCATCTTTAAATATTTTCATACAAATTGGTTCAATACGATAAGATAAGAGAAGACAAGACTACTGATTGTCAGTAGAAGGCATCGTTTGACAGCTAGGACTTGACCAGCGGTCAATGTTATGTTTTCGGAGATCATCCTCATGGCCAAGATGTAGACCATGGAGTTGTGTGATGTTGGGAAGTCTTGGAGGAAGAATAGAGAAACTTCTGAAGCTTCTTCGTGGACTTTACTGGCACAGTCAACATTGAGGTAGAACTGTAGATATAGCTTGGCTACAAACATCAACACACAAGAAAGTAACTGCTTAGATCCATTTGAGTTATACTTGAAGAAAGTATAGACAGCAGCACAACATACCACAACCACTTGGCAAACATGTAGCATCAACGCTGTGAAGTAAGCATCATTCATTTTCTTCACCGTTCTTGCAACATCTTTAAATTCATTTAGAGCAGAACTCACGAAAGCTTCATTACTTTTGATCGATTGATAGGATACCATTACAATCTTGGCTTTCCTTCTTATTGACAGTAATCGATGCTCTAAACGATAGCAGATAAAATCAAATAAATAAAAATGACAAGTTGACATCATAATGTCGAATTCTATACATGTTGTTGTGATGCAAAACATTATCTGGGTTTGTAGACTCTCATTATCGTAGGTTGCTGCGATGAAAAACATATCGGCTACGACAAGAGCAACGGCAAGTGCTACAATACCAAGGTAGCCTATGGTATGACTTCTTGGTAATGAAGACTTAAAAGCCGAAGAGATCATATCATCTTCCAGTATCTTCAAAATAGATTTCCCATTCTTAAAAATCAATGTACAAATTAAAGTGATGGTTGCGTTTGTGAGCAAGATCGTGAAGACAAAGAGGATATTCAGAAATCCGGAATGGTAAACCATATAGGCTGTCACACTTGGTAGATTCAAGAAAAGTTGACAGAGTACAAAATGAAAATTGTTCAATTTGGTAGATTTCTTCGTTGGAAGCAATCCGTAGATCATTACCATCTTATAAAGCCATAGTGGCAAAGAACTACGAAGTTTACCAACACAAGTTCCATTTTGTTTCATATTCATCTTAATTTTGATAGAATCCTTGTTATTTGGCGTGTCTTACCTTAATTTTGACAGGTCTTAGAAAATATCCGCTTGGGACGCTGGTAGTTTCCTAGGCAGACGATCCTTCTTTAATAAGCGAGCAGACGAGAGAAGGTCAATATTTACCAAGAGATCGTTTATCTTGAACATGTCATTTATTATTAATCCTTGTCATATTCCCTTCAAGATACCCTTTTCGAGTTAATTCACTCGATATCATTAACTTAATTTATTGAAATTTGCACTTTTTATATAAATACAAATCTTTATGTTGAAAAACAACTATATAAATCAGATTAATTTTGGGAATATCTATGTCATCAATGATTAAATTTTCAACGATTTCGTAATTTTAAGATCCGAACTGCTTTTAAATTTCACTGTTTGACTTCTAAACGATTTTCCAAAAGTCAGTGTGGAGTTTCAAATTACCATTAATGCATCGAAACAATGCATTTTGTATATCAACAACCACAAGCCTTTCTTAAAGACACTCATCCCATACAGGATTGTCCCAGATATGTAAACAGAAGTAAACATAGCAGTTATCTACAGAAAGTGGAGATTAACAACGACCTTTCTTCAAGTTGGATCCATCATCTGTGTTGAGCCTATTGTCTGTGCTGTTTTCCAGAATTCGTGAAAGGTCAATGCATTGGGTTTGCTTTTTCACTACTTTGGCCAATAAAGCATATGGCGAATTGTTTTCATAGCCAATCTTTTGACAGAGAATTTTTCTATCATCCTACCGAGCCGGACAGTAAAACGTATAGTGTTATCTAGTAAACAGCATCAGGCGGCGTTATATTCTTAATGTATTGTTCTCCTGTGGAAGGGCAGACAAGCCCGAAAGCTTGAGATGATCAAAAATAAAGATTCTTATATCCATAAACGTTTATATTCTGATATCAGATATCCAAAGGAGATTTAAATTGTTTCAAAAACGTATAGTGTGGAAAATCCTGGCTAAATTCGTTATTACAACAACAAAAACAACAAAAAGCTTTATTAAGACCTTTTAGTCTTATACAGATTCTCCAAGCAGAAATGTAGGATACATGAAGGAAAACAGTAATAGTACCTTAATGGTAATATGATATATATATTCAGGAAACATTATATAAAGACAATCAAGCTAATAAATAGATTAATCTGGGTAAATTGGAGGAAAATAAATCCATTATACATGGATTGACCACAAATTCTCCGCAAATGAAGAAGCAAAAACCAACCACATTCAATTAATACACAGAGTGCACTTTAATTTTTTAGATTTCAATAATTAAACGTGATTGTGTTTAAATATAGTGAAAAAATAGTTCTCAATTGGACAATGCAACGCTTCACAGTCAATTGGATATCATCTTTGAGGTAAGACTCCATAGTAGTTGATGTATGAAGATGCTTATAGTGAGAATAGAGTACAGAGTTTCTTAGATTCTCTCTCTCTCTCTCTCTCTCTCTCTCTTGCATAGTCCAACTGTATAGACTGGTCCATGGTAGACTCCATAGTAGTTGATGTATGAAGATGCTTATAGTGAGAATAGAGTATAGAATTTCTTATTCTTCTATAATCCAACTGTAATGACTGGTCCATGGTAGACTCCATAGTAGTTGATGTATGAAGATGCTTATAGTGAGAATAGAGTATAGAATTTCTTATTCTTCTATAATCCAACTGTAATGACTGGTCCATGGTAGACTCCATAGTAGTTGATGTATGAAGATGCTTATAGTGAGAATAGAGTATAGAATTTCTTATTCTTCTATAATCCAACTGTAATGACTGGTCCATGGTAGACTCCATAGTAGTTGATGTATGAAGATGCTTATAGTGAGAATAGAGTATAGAATTTCTTATTCTTCTATAATCCAACTGTAATGACTGGTCCATGGTAGACTCCATAGTAGTTGATGTATGAAGATGCTTATAGTGAGAATAGAGTATAGAATTTCTTATTCTTCTATAATCCAACTGTAATGACTGGTCCATGGTAGACTCCATAGTAGTTGATGTATGAAGATGCTTATAGTGAGAATAGAGTATAGAATTTCTTATTCTTCTATAATCCAACTATAATGACTGGTCCATGGTAGACTCCATAGTAGTTGTTGTATGAAGATGCTTATAGTGAGAATAGAGTACAGAATTTCTTATTCTTTTCTATAATCCAACTGTAATGACTGGTCCATGGTAGACTCCATAGTAGTTGATGTATGAAGATGCTTATAGTGAGAATAGAGTACAGAATTTCTTATTCTTCCATAGTCCAACTGTATAGACTGGTCTATGGTAGTTCTAATAACTATAGGGATTTTCCTTTGTAAAATATTGGAATCTGTACATTCAACAAGCAACGAGAAACCGATGTTTTTTAATATCTTCGTCACGCTTTTTACCAACCCTACCACACTACCAGCTAAAACACCTCTTTGTCACTCCTCTTGGTCGCTCCTGTATTGATAAGAGAGGGCCATAGCTCGAAACCATGTTATACATAAAAAGGCATCTCCTTATCGTTCAACTGAAAGTTGCTGATGGCTTGCCCCATCTATCGGAATAAATATATATTTATTATGATAAATGGCTCAAGCCATCAGCAACTTTCAGTTGCACGATAAGGAGATGCCTTTTCTTAATTTATGAACCTTATCCCAGTACAATGTCACATTTGTACTATTTTTTCACATGATATACAAGTTGTTGACTTTGTATGAGTTTGCCAATTCTCGTTTTGTGTTTTATTCTTTCCATAAGAATATATGTTCAGAGATTATGAACAGAATGCTATCTTTTGAGGCATTTAAAAAGTACTTTGATTTAAGACATTTGTTAAAGGGAGAGGTTCTTTTTTTATTTTTTGCATTTGAATAACCTCCTCACGCATTTTTACAAGTTATTTATGTATGTGATACTGATTTTCTTTCATGATATTAACATTCTAATCTTTATACTTTTTCTTTTACATTTTAAAGTATTATGATGGATTAGCACGCCATTTGTTATGAAAATTCGAAACTATTATAGACTGGTATGACTCTTTTAAAAATTAAACAATTTATACTGTCCTTACTGCAAGGGAAAAAATAATGGGAGGGCCTGGCTCATCGGTGGTGAACACTCCCAGCGGTTTGGCCAGTTTAATCTATCATACCGCTGTTATATTCCATTGCAGTAAGGGCTGTAGAAATATTTTAATTTTTTAAAGAATCATACGCGTCTATAATATTTTCGAATTTTAACGTATGTTTAGAGTATCCATGAAAATGTGGCTTTAAAAAATACCTCTTTCTTGATTAAATGATTTATTTGGTAGAGCGGTGAGCCTGCATAACGCTGACGAAAGGCAACAGCACGAGACGCGTACTTGATTGGGTTTTCTTACTAATTCAGTAAAGGCAATGTGGGAAGAACATCGCTCCAAGAAGGAAATTTCGTTTTCAATCTTTAATTATTAGTGTTCTCTAACAAAAATATTCTCCGCCCTGATCTTCGATATTTTCAACCCCATAAAGTATTTGGACGGCTGTTTCAGATTTTCTCCCGTGGTTCGCAACAGGCGTGAAACAAGCCATGTATAGTTCAGCCCTAAACGATGTGTCTAAGATAAAGTTAAACAATCCATGGATAATATAGCCCTAAACAATGTGTCTAAGATAGACAAGGTTGGAACAAGTCATGTCTAGTTTATATCTTAACGGCTTGTCTATATGGTTGTCCCAAAAGTTCGCATTTTTCTTAAAACGTTTTTCTTCTTATGACTTGGCGAATAATATTATTACGGCGAATACATACTCGTAATACAATTACTTTATACATAATACAAAGACATTATACATAACGGTGAATAATATTGGTTTTTTTTTTTTTTTTTTTGCAAGTGTTTACGAACTTTTGGGACAACCTTGTAAGATAGACAAGGTTGGAACATGTCATGTAGAGTTCAGCTCTAAACGGCTTGTCTAAGATAGACAAAGTTGGAACAAACTATGTTAAATTTAGCCTTCCAAAACGGCGTGTACAAGATAGACAAGGTTGGAACAAGTCATGTAGAGTCAATCTCTAAACGATGTCTCAAAGATAGACAAGGTTGGAACAAGCTATGGCAAGTTTAGTCCTAAACAGCGTATCCAAGATAGACAAGGTTGGAAAAACACCACGATAAGTTTATATCTAAACGGTGTGTGTAAGATAGAGACAAGATCATGAAAGAAGCTATTGAGCCAACCAAAGGGGCCGCGCCTCTGATCCCAAAATAACTCCAATAAAAATACACACCGCCAAGACAGGGGGGCTCAGTGTTCCTCCGTGTTACCAGTGTTCAGGTTGGCCTATGTACCAGGCCATGGGGATCATGGTGCAGATGTAACTGCTTGATATTCTCTATACACCAAGTAACCACATGTCATTTCAACCTCGTACATTACAAAATGGTTAAATGCACATTTTAGGTAGGGTTGTGTGAATTTTTAAAATTATTTTTATAACCATCGTTAGACAATTATATATTTTTTTATTCTTTTGGCATTCTCTTCATCTTAATTATCGATTAATTTGTTTTCCATATTTTACGGTAGAGTCTTTCACTTTATAGGAAACAAACGAAAATTTCATAATTCTAATATAAATCGGGGGAAAATAATATCAGGGAAAAAAATCTCTCAAACATTGAGAGGAAGCAGGAAGTTCAAAGCAGTTAGAACTTGATCTTGAGCAAAAAGGCTATCTAAACTTGCAGACTGTTTTGGCCTTTTTTTTTTTTCTTTTTCCATGAGAGCTACCAGCTGAGAACATGTTATGTAGTCCAGGTATGTATGGTAAGTGTGAAATACGGGATTTTGTTATTTTTGGCTTCAACACGTAGTACATTTTTCTATTTAAAACATCTTGACTGGCGGATGGAGCTATATTGTAAGGGGGCAACTTGCTATAGAATTTATTGATTGTTCCGAATGGTAGTGCCAGGCACTGCTTAGAGAATTTTAAATTTTGCTTTAACATGTTAAATAGACAGACTTTTCGAAAGGTATCTAGAAAAATCTTCATCAATCATTGGACTCTGTTTTTTTTCTGGGTATCGCTGTTGAAATTGTTGCTTACAATTCCCACAATATGATAGGGAGGGGGGATATTGAACCAATTCCATAAGGGGCTGAAGCATGATGACATTTCTTAGATAAATACAACGATAATTTCTCTATTCGTTATATAGAATAAAAAACACAAGTCAGGGAGAAGAGCTTTTTTTATAAGACAACGTTCGCACAAGCTTGCTGGAAAAACGCCCTTCTACGGGTACAAAATGACACAATTGGCAATGGTTTATATATACACCCATACCTCGCTTTGCGTCGGGGTTACGTTCCAAAAAAACACGACGCAAATTGAAAGGACGCAAAATGAAAATAAAATGTTGATGAAATAGCGCAATCAAAAACAAAGGTGTTGCCATATTTTAGGAGAAAAAAAATTAAAGACTCGAATCCAAAACAACGCAACTTCGAAAATCTAACGACGCACAGTGAAAATGAGTAAAAATTGAGCAGCGATGCAACTTCGAAAAAAACGCAAAACGAAACGACACAAAGCGAGGTATTGGTCTACTTAAATTATATAAAATATTGAAGTATATATAAACACCATTGCCATTCGTGTCATTTTGTACCCGTAGAAGGGCATTTTTTCCAGAAAGCTTGTGCGATCGTTGTCTTAAAAAAGAAGCTCTTCTCCCTGACGTGTGTTTATTTTTCTATTTCCTGGATTATCCCAAAGATCTTTTTTTGTGACAATTTTTTTTTTGACAATTAAACAACTTTATTGACATCTCGTCAATCTTTACACTCAAAGGGAGTTATAAGGTAATAATAATGGTAGGAATGAAGAGAGATATATACAATCGACGTAGCCCTCTCCGAGGGCACGTTCGGATCAGGAGCTTAAAGCCGCCTTGAATCTAGACAGATCCCTGCCATTTGGGGAGTTCATGTTCGGAACATGTTTGATGATAATGTCGAAGAATTAGTCGAGAAGAATCTTGTCTTCAGGCGTGAGTAGCCCGAGGAGGTGCTCCGTTTCTTCTTCGTATTGTGGCCTGGATATAAAAAGGAGAGGTTGTGGGCTGGCACTATCCGTTTTATATCTGGTGCATCTAGGAACTGTCTTGATGTCGCTTGTCAACTCGAGAGATTTGAGATGTCCAGTCTTGAATCTGTAACTTGTTGACTGGGCATCGTATCGTGTTCCATCTAATCCTTGTAGTTCACTCACTGATCGATGGACTTGAGCATATGTTGTGCGTACTCTAATATATCAGTATATTCACCCAACATACGGGGCGGCCGTTCTTCTGAATCACTTCCTAGGCAGATGTAGCCCATGGTTTGACCCTTCAAAACACTCTCCTCAATGTCGTCAAACTCTAAAACATCCGTCAACACTGTGCGTGATGTTCCAGTTAGAGAAAGAGTACTCTTCTTCATCATTTCATATTGAATATTTCCTTCTTAAGTGATCACCTCTCGGCTGCTGACGTCCGATGCTAGTACCAGAATACCCTCCACTTTACCCCGCCTCTATCTTGACGTCTTTTCACTTAAGATACCACTTCTACTGCCCACGGCCGACTGTCCCCCCCATATGCTCACGTGTTCCCTCTCTCAGCTATATAAAGCAAGCTATTTCTGGCTTTTTCTGAAGAAGTACCGATTATATATGTTTCTTTCTAATCCATCATTTGGCTTGCCATACTCAACTCATAATGGAGATTCTTATATAAATCTGATTTGTTTAAGCTTCAGCGCTGTAAGATTTGTTTTGGCTCAGCTTCGTCAGCTTGAAATTTCGTGCAAGAGGTAAAATGTTTTTCCTGGTTGTCAATGTATACATTTTTGTGTGACCTGTATTTAGGCGAAATATAGGTCTAGTATTAAAAAGATTCTTCACCTTGACTTTTTCCTATTGCTATTTATTTTCTCCTCTGTTCTTTAGCCTCTGTATATAGGCCCCTTCTGTATTTAGACTTCCTTATAGTTACTCCTAGTTTATTTTCCTTAGTTTTCACGAGTTTCTCTCTTCGATAGATAAGAATATTCTGAGACGTAATAGCGTCACTTGCCTAGGTAGTCCCAGGCAGGTCGGGCGTAGCAAAAAAAAAAAAATCTTATCTGTTATCAACACGAAATTAGTAACTTGGAGAAATTTATATTTCTGTTGCTGCGATTTTATCTTATTCATATTTGTAAATAAAACAGAACCTCCATGAGAGGACACTCCCACTATAGGACACCTCTCTAGAAAGTACAATTTTCAACACCAAAGTTACCATATTTTATATTTAGCAATTATCCGGCAAGAGGACATCTTTCTATAAAGGACACTTTGGCTCTGCAATTAGGCTCTACTATATATATTAAAGATGACAAGGTAATAATAGAACGTAATAGTTCTGATTGAGGACTACCTGCTTACAAATTGTTCACTTCAAATCAAAAATATGTTAACGCAACAAAAATAGTTGGGATAGTTTTCTTTGAAAGCGCTGGTGTGAAAAAAAAATGATATATTTAATTATGATATATTTTGGATTCAGGTCACAAGAGATCTGGCAACCTAATTCATTATCTGGCCATTCTCACATTCGAGTAAATCATTGACAAGCACTGCCCTATGTGAACGAGCATTATCATTTATTGATATGTGTGTGAACTGAGGGTCAATGACACCACTGCAAGATATTACATTGGAATTAAGAATCTCGTTTCTATATTTTGAGAAGTCAATGCGCCCCTTCCTCAAACACGTGGAGTGCTTTACGGCTGTTCGAAATGAAGTCAGCTCAGATCATGCGAGCCCTTCCCCCAAAACAGTCTTTTTCTCTGGTGGTAGTGGGATGAAAGCTGGTTCCTGGTTCTCTTCAGATAAAGACTCGTCAAGAATCACAGTGACTCGTGACTGAATCCTGACTTCCCACTGAAGAGAACATTAGTCCATTGATCCTGTGTTTAGGACTGAAATTCACGGGAAAAATTCAAGCGGGGTCTTCTAGGAGAAGAGGTGAGAGGGATACCTACCATTAGTTGTCTTGCATCAATACGACCCTTGAAACCTTTCATAAAGTGTTTGTCTTAGAATTTTCGTTCCAGAGACACATGAGAGATCATTGGAGAGCTAAGTAGCTGTCATTTCCTTTGTGACGCTTAGCAATCAGAGTCAGATAATGGTATTCTTGGGTCATATAGCGGATCATTTACAGCCCTGTGTGATCCTCGTTTATCTAGTGAAGGCTCCAGATTCACTGAATTGTTTCTAAATCTGAACATGTTTGTCAAC
>CP092865.1:20955838-21202321 GCA_030710605.1 Cordylochernes scorpioides
GTTTATTTATTTATTTTAAGTCACTATCCCCCATTGGCTTTCTTGAGTACATGATGTATCCATTGAATCAATATTGAAATAACGCGGTGTGTGTTCAATGATCTGTTTTGAAATATTTTACATAGCATAAATCCAACCGAACTCGACCCAGAATTTATATCTAAAACTCTCTACTTCCCAAAATCCAGTTATACAAGAATTGTTCCAATTTGATGGAGACCTCAATCCAAGACATAAAAGACCTGGACTTCACTCTACCTGAACTGTGACCTTCCAGTCAGTTCTGAAGGCCATTTTTTAGAAATTATTGATACCTAACATCCACGACAAAGTGACTCGTGAGCTTTATGCTCGAATGGTACACTGTAAATTTGAGAGGAAATAAATCCAACAAGTATCTTTTGTATCCATTGAAAGTCTTAGACACATGAAATCTCTAAAGTTTTATTTATCTCCTGCTCCACTAGGTTAGGTAATGTTACAGCGTCTTGTTCCATTCAACTGCAGGTGCTAACTTTCGTCTTCTTTTTTTGGATATGAGGTTTATGTATTTGATATTTTGAAATATTTGCGTAAAGACAATGTCACTTGGTAGGTTCAGCATTATTTAGCTCTACGAGCTGGTACAAGAGAGCAATTTGTTCGTTTGAAGATGTTCGAGCCCCGATGTATAAGTTCGGCTCAAAATGTAGAAGCGGGATGTTCCAAATAGCAAGGGATGCTTTCGAGGGTGCTGTTGCATTGAAGAGATTTGGCTGGTGATGAGGAATTAGTGTTGATTCAAACACAGTCTGTACATGGGAGTGGCGTAGATGTGATAGTAGGTGTCGGTGGGATGTATGTAGAGTTGGTGGAACTGGAGGTGACTGAGAGGTGGGTTGATGTAGATGCGTATAGAGTTGATGTAGATATTATCAGATGATTTGTATGTCTTCTTATTGAAAGCTTGTAGATCATTTTGACAACTTTTTCCTCGGAATTTCCTTTCATATATGAACATATTGAATTCCGCTATTTTCCAAATATCGGAGCAGCATCCCATGGTGATAAAGAGAATGGACCTGTCCTTGGTGTATGTCGCGACAGCCTGATAATGCTGGAAGTGGAGTTGTGATTTTGTGGATGAGGCTGTAAATTTCGCTCATGTTCATTTTCCAGTCTTGTGGCAGCTGTGTCTAGCTTCAGTGTGGCCACGGAGCAGTAGCGCTGTCCCAGATGTAGGGCCGGGCATGTGTGTACAGGAACTCCCCAACTTGTTCCTCGCCCGGCGGAGATCAGCGGCTAGTCTGGAGGAAGAATCAGGACAACTCGAGTCAGTATAAGTGTCCTTGTGGTAGCTGTGTCTAGCTTCAGTGAGGCCACGGAGCAGTAGCGCTGTCCCGGATGTAGTGCCAGGCCTGTTTTGTACAGGAACTCCCCAACTAGTTCCTCGCCCGGCGGAGATCAGCGGCTAGTCTGGAGGAAGAATCAGGACAACTAGAGTCAGTAAAAGTGTCCTTGTGGCAGCTGTGTCTAGCTTCAGTGTGTCCACGGAGCAGTAGCGCTGTCCCGGATGTAGTGCCAGGCCTGTTTTGTACAGGAACTCGCCAACTAGTTCCTCGCCCAGCGGAGATCAGCGGCTAGTCTGGAGGAAGAATCAGGACAACTCGAGTCAGTATAAGTGTCCTTGTGGCAGCTGTGTCTAGCTTTAGTGTGGCCACGGAGCGCGGTCCCAGATGTAGGGCCGGGCATGTGTGTACAGGAACTCCCCAACTAGTTCCTCGCTCGGCGGGAGATCAGCGGCTAGTCTGGAGGAAGAATCAGGACAACTCGAGTCAGTATAAGTGTCCTTGTGGCAGCTGTGTCTAGCTTCAGTGTGGCCACGGAGCAGTAGCGTTGTCCCTATTGTAGTGCCAGGCCTGTCTTGTACAGGAACTCCCCAACTAGTCCCTCGCCCGGCGGGAGATCAGCGGTTACTGCGATGGTTCATTGTTGGGTTACCAGGACGTTAGAAATTCCTCAATAGAAGCCGCCATATATATAAAAATACCCATTGAAAAAAAATATAAACACCCATATTTCTGCACTAGGTCTCATAAATATATAACATTATCGCTGTGACTTGTTAGTTTAAGATGGTTTTTTATAGTACGTCAGGATATTTTATAGACCAAGTTATCTTAGTCTTTATAATATATCCTGGATAAAATCTTGGACAAACGATTTTTATCGAAACGTCGAGATAATCAAAAGATTTACTGGCCGAAGTATCTTTAATTTAAGAACTATGAATGCTGGTCAGAGGCAGCTTCTATCTTTTAAAAGTGTGATTACCTTTGAAATTAAAACTTTAAATAGCCACTATATCTCTATGTAATTGTTTGTTCATTTAAGAATCTATTGTGTAACGTAATGTAGAATGGATGTTGTGGTATTAGAGAAACTTCTTTCTCAATGACATAAGACTTTTTTCAAACACATGAATTCGTATAACTATAGTTAATAAATAATATTTTTCATAAGAAACACATTGCCAAAAATAATTATTATTCCAAATTTTATCGATTGATGGTAATTGAATTTATAAATATCTATAGTTAGTTCTCAGAAGGAGGTAACAACGGATGTAAGCGCAGGAATACTTTCAGCCATAGGATCAAGAGTTTGAGTTCCTGGATCTCCGACATCGAAAAGAGAAACTGGATTCAAAAGGTATAGTGGTCAGATCGGTGCCTTGGTTCAAACTGGCCAATGGGGCGAGGTATGAGCATGATAAGTTTTCCATGTAATTCAATCAATATCTTGTTCAGAATAACCCATAGGCTTAGGAGGACGGCAGGATCCAAGGTTTCTAGTAGTTAGAGATCGGACTTCAGATCGAGAGTATAAGAGGTAATAGGAATATAGGGGCAGAATCCAGGCTACCTATAAGTCAAGTGGTTGAACGTGGTGGCCATTCAACAGTTCCTTTTGTTCCTATCCCCTCTATCTCTGTAACATTGAGAAATTTCCTTTCTATTTGGTCTTTATATAAAATTTGTGACTTTGTTACCTCCTACTTATAACTAACTATTGATATTTATAAATCAAATTACCATCAATCGATAAAATTTGTAATAATAATTATTTTTGGCAATGTGTTTCTTATGATAAAGATTATTAAATAACTATAGTTATATAAATTTATGTGATTAAAAAAAACTCTTATTATATGAAAATATTTTATTCTTTGTCAAATCGACAGTCAATAGAGGGAAGAAGAGGGTTGAAGGGGGAATGGCCATTTCTGTTATCTGGTCCCTTTGAAGCGAGCTTGAAGATGTAAGATGCCAGGTACTGGAGATACGTGCTGTGGGAGACACAGGAGTTTCCACGTGAGAGTAAAAAGAGGAATGAGAGCATGATCAGGGGCTCGAGAGGTTGAATGTAGGTTCACGGAATTCTTCTTTAATTCAAGTTATTTCTCGTGGAACATCAGCAAGCTGGATGTAAGCGCAGGATAAATTTCAGCCATAGTATCAAGAGTTTGAGTTCCTGGATCTCCGACATTGAGAAGAGAAACTAGATTCAAAAGGTATAGTGGCCAGATCGGTGCGTTGGTTCAAATTGGCCATGGGGCGAGGTATGAGCATGATAAGTTTTCCATGTAATTCAATCAATATCTTGTTCAGAATAACCCATAGGCTTAGGAGGGCGGCAGGATCCAAGGTTTCTAGTAGTTAGAGATCGGACTTTTGATCAAGAGTATAAGAGGTAATAGGAATATAGGGGCAGAATCCAGGGTTCCAGAAAGTAGGGATCATACTTCAGATCAAGAGCATTAGAGGAAATAGGGATATAGGGTTCCAGCAGGTAGGGATCAGACTTCAAATCAAGATGAGGAAACAGCTTGTCATCAAGGGACCCAGGGGACTGAGGAGTATCATGAGATCCAGGCATCAGCTTCAGGGAGGGATCATGGCCATCATAACTTTATTTGGATTGGCTAACGAAAGAGATGAATAACCCTAGGTGTGGTTTTTTCTAAACTCTGTCTAGCTCATTTAGTGACTGTGACATTGCCCTGTTATTCTTTGGCAGTGTATCCACTGTTGTACATACTTGTAAGATTGTTAATGTTGTCGAGTAGTGTCTATGGTGTGGTCTCGTGCCATTAATTATCTTAGCTATTCAAACACCTTGGTCACGTCTATTTTAATTGCAAGATTGTCTTTTTTTGTTTTGCCAGACTTAGGGACCTGATAAAGAATTTTGAGAAATTTACCAATCTATAAAAAAGAATTTTGAGAAAAAAAGCCAATGAGGTAAATTAAGCCTTAACGGCCGTTTACTGGTCCCTAAGCCTAGAAATACAATAAAACACAATCTTACAAATAAAATGACAGAAACCAATGATGTCTGAATAATTAAAATAAAAAATGGCCCAAGGCCATGCCATACACACTAAAACCGAAACAACATTAACAGAACCTACAAGTAGGCACCACAGAGGGTACACTACCAAACAACAACAACACAATGTCACAGCCACCAAATAAACTAGACACAGTCTAGAAAAAACACACCTGAGGGCATCCATCTCTCTCTAACACCAATCTCTGAGTAACAGTGGAATGTAACAATGGAGCATTCCTTGGATACAATATTTTATCCCCCTTTTTTTTTGTAAAAAATTATTATATTTTATTGAGATTTATAAAAAGCAATAATCATTAGACCTAGTAGGAGTCTGAAAGTGTTGCACACTCACCATATTTAGTTTAAAATGCAAGTTTACAAATTTTCTGACTTCTATGTTTTAGGGTAGAGGTGATCAGGAATGAACTAATTTAGCATTATTTACATAAGAAAATATCAATGGCTATATACACATAGTAAAGTCAGTTTTATATGAGGCAAAGTTTCAGTTTAGCAAGTAAAGATGAATATAGAGATATTGAGAGAGTATGTATTTAAAGCATTTATATACACCCATACCTCGCTTTGCGTCGGGGTTACGTTCCAAAAAAACACGACGCAAATTGAAACGACGCAAAGTGAAAATATGTGAAGGCGCAATCAAAAACAAAAGTGTTGGCATATTTTAGGAAAAAAAATCAAAATAATTAAAGATTCGAATCCAAAACAACGCAACTTCGAAAATCTAACAACGCACAGTGAAAATCAGTAAAAATTAAGCAGCGACGCAACTTCGAAAAAAACGCAAAGCGAGGTGAGATTAGACATGATGATACTTAACCCTGGAAGCTTCATTTATTTTATAATACTAATTTCTATATTGACTTTCAAATCTTGGGATTCCAAACTCATACAATCTTGTTCACAATCTTGTTCCCATCCCTGGACTCTTTTATTTTCCGTTCATCATTACTCTTCATAATTCACCCTTTCATACCTCATCCAAAAAGGTTAGAAATAGTCAATATTTCACCTTGAAATAAATTTTGATTTTTCATTGAAAAGAAACTCATGCGGTGTAACTTCAAGTGTTGTTTTACAATGAAAGTGTACAAAATTCTAGATAAGCATTGATTTTAACTATGACTATAACATCGAAACCGAGTTTGACTCACTTTTAGAGGCTCATGTCTAATGTATAAAAAAGGCTGTAAATATATACTATCTCAATGTCTCTATATTCATCTTTACTTGCTAAACTGAAACTTTGACTCATGTAAAACTGACTTTACTATGTGTATATAGCCATTGATATTTTCTTATGTAAATACCACTATGTAAATAATACTATGTAGTTAATAGTAATGTCTAAATAAATAGTTAAAAACCTTAACAAAATTCAGACTTCTAGGTGGCAGTGCTTGTTGGGAATAAACTAGAGAATAGAATTTGTAAATTACCTTTCAAACGGCGAAAATAGGAGCAGCCATTTCTAGAGTATTCTTAGAACAAATTGAAAATAACAAAATTACAGGGTTTTTGTATATTTTAAAATGGAGACCATAATGGTTCAATCAGTGTGGAAAGAGATTGGTTCCATGCAAGGTCTAGTGGCAGTTGTTTCGACCCTTATAACTTTACAATTTGAAAATTTTCTTTAAATTCTTTATTTTATATCGTGTTATATATAATGATACCCCACATTATCGGGAATGCAGTGAATCAATCAATACAATAAGACCAAACAAGAATAGTCAACTCGAAATTTTACCCTCACTATAAATATCAAACTCTTTGATACAATAGTGAGAGCTGTCCTGATGTATGCCGCTCCATTGTGGGCAACAGAGCATAAAGACTTACTGGACAGTATACAAGACATATTTATCCGTAGGTTCCTGAATCTGCCCAGATACACTCCAGGCTACATAATCAGATTAGAAACCGGTCGTATCTCATTGAGTGTAACAGCTTTAAAATTAACCCTGAAGTATTGGCTGCGGGTGTTGAATATGAGCAGTGACAGATTGCCGCGTATATTTTTTAATAGAACACGGGAACTGTCTAATGCTTTAGGCACACCCATCGGTTTCATTAAAAAGCTCACCAATCTGCTTAACAATAATGGATCCCCTGCACTTGTTTCCGGTGATGATCCTGACACGCTGAGGAATGCGATTACAGGGCTCTTAAAAACATCGGCAGACCAATCTATACAAAATGAACTTGCAAGAATGGATAAATCTAAGCTATACTCGCACTACAAAGACATTTACATATCTTTCATGACGGAGGGATACCTTTTAGGGGATTTTCCTTTCCCGGTTGTAAGACTACTCGCACAAGTTAGAATACTTTCAAGTTTTTTTTAGAGAAAACCACACCAAGATGCTCTGCGGTGAGGACCCGATTTGTACCTTCTGTAATTCAAAACTAAAAAATGAAATCACTCACTATATTTTTGATTGCTCTGCTCTGAAAGAAGAACCCTTATCCTCAAAACTGGGCAACTCTGTGCTTCACTTCCATCAATAATTGACAATATGACCCAGAATAAGTATATTGCTACGGCGTTTTATGGTTTCCACAAGTCCATATCTCAGAAGAAGGCCAAGTGACACTCACTCCTCACTTTCTTACTGCTACTCTTTTTGTGTTGTTTTTCTTACTTCCCTCTTTCTCTTTCTTGTTTTTTTTCTTTTTCTTCTGTCTATATCGTTGTTTCCTTTGTCTCACTGCTTTGTTCTTATGCATACCTCTGGTGAATCCTGTATAGGGTCAGTGACCCTAAATAAAGGCTTTTTGTTGTTTGTTGTTGTTATACCCTCACTATAAATACCTGCATACGCCACAGAAAATTATTTACTAACCAATCTTCCACACCGGCTAAGAGATTCATTGCTCAAATAAAAATACTTCTTGTTTTCTACCGGGAAAATCACACAAAAATATAAAGAGGACATATTTTGTCCACTTTGCCAAAGGAATAAAATATCCTAACTGGAACACTATATATTTGAATGTACGTCTCTCACTATGGAAAGATAAACTTTTTGCGGTACAGCTGCTTATCCTCACTTTTCTCTGTATTCCTTTATTTCAGACTTGATGGATAATGGGTCAGCTATTTTAAATTTCTTTAATTTTTTTCAAGACTGCAAGGAGAAAAAATACCTAAAAAGTAACTGAACTGTGTGGAAAACGATGTATTTAGTTTCAACTTTTGAACATAGATATTTTTCCTTTTTTCTTTTTCTATTTAAAATATCCTTCAACCTTTTTTTATTTTCTTCTTTTTCTCTTTTTTTGAGCGAGAATTCAGTTTCTTCCCCTGCTTCTCATTTCTTTTTAGATTCAGTTCTAACAGGAGAATCGTCTGTATAAGACGGAATGTCTTAATAATGGCTTGTGTGTATATATATATATACTAGCCGAATGACCCGGGCAACGCCCGTGTTTTACCCGATTGAATGTTTTGATTCAAATACTATTTGTTACAATTATAAATTGGCGCCTTAAATAAATGCATATATTAGTTAATAACTATAGCCTATGTGCTTTATCTGTCTTTGTACTGTTGGCTGGGGGAGGCAAAGGTGGCGTGATCGTAGCCGACCAATAGGAGGGCGCCATTCCAAAAAAAAAAAAAAGCAAACCGTGACAGAGGCCACGCATGACGCTCAATCTGTATATAGAATAATGGGGTGCTGGGTGCACATATACGGCTGTATATATTTCCCTACGTTTTATCTACCCGTTATTTATTCTTTTTATTATATGTTGTCCTTTATTTGATCTTAATATTTTCTCTGTAGTAATTGATCAGAAGAATGCATAAAATTGCTTAATTTTTCAATTGTCAAAATAATTATATAGCCCTACATTTTTTTCATATAAATTTATAAGTTTTAATTTCTTTTTCTCTCTTTTTTTACCCCACTCTTTTTTTTCTGTATCTCTCAGGAGAATATCTATGTATAACACTAAATTTATATTGATTTATATTATTATAGTAATGCACTTATTCCTTAATTAACACTTTCGACCCGAGGGAAGCGAATTCACGTCCTTGCCGACGTTTTACAGGTACATTGGGTCAGCTGACATCCTCCCAAACTACTGATAGATAGACAAGAAGGGACAAGATCCTGGTGGACGCGAATTTGTGTCGGCCGCTGGCGATTTTATATTTAATTTTGAAAATCAAGAATGCGAATTTGCATACCTCGGGTCGAAAGTGTTAAAAAAATAATTTAAAAGGTTTCTGAAGATAAGTTTTTTATTTATTTTATTAAAGCGCAATCTCAATCTTTAGGACATCTCTGTCCCTCTACAGGGGTACATATATAAAAACGAATAAAATTTAATTATTCAATTAATGCCCAGGAGATTTAAATCAATTGACAATTATTCCTTATTATCGTAGAAAATTCATAAATATTCAAAAGTATTCATAAAGCCATCTTTAAATATTTTCATACAAATTGGTTCAATACGATGAGATAAGAGAAGACAAGACTACTGATTGTCATTAGAAGACATCGTTTGACAGCTAGGACTTGACCAGCGGTCAATGTAATGTTTTCGGAGATCATCTTCATGGCCAAGATGTAGACCATGGAGTTGTGTGATGTTGGGAAGTCTTGGAGGAAGAATAAAGAAACTTCTGAAGCTTCTTCATGTACTTTACTAGCACAGTCAACATTGAGATAGAACTGTAGATATAGTTTGGCTACAAACATCAACACACAAGAAAGTAACTGCTTAGATCCACTTGAATTATACTTGAAGAAAGTATAGACAGCAGCACAACATACCACAACCACTTGGCAAACATGTAGCATCAACGCTGTGGAGTAAGCATCATTCATTTTCTTCACCGTTTTTGCAACATTTTTAAATTCATTTAGAGCAGAACTCACGAAAGTTTCATCACTTTTGATCGATTGATAGGATACCATTACAATCTTGGCTTTCCTTCTTATTAACAGTAATCGATGCTCTAAACGATAGCAGATAAAATCAAATAAATAAAAATGACAAGTTGACATCATAATGTCGAATTCTATACATGTTGTTGTGATGCAAAACATTATCTGGGTTTGTAGACTCTCATTATCGTAGGTTGCTGCCATGAAAAACATATCGGCTACGACAAGAGCAACGGCAAGTGCTACAATACCAAGATAGCCTATTGTATGACCTCTTGGTAATGAAGACTTAAAAGCCGAAGAGATCGTATCATCTTCCAGTATCTTCAAAATAGATTTCCCATTCTTAAAAATCAATGTACAAATTAAAGTGATGGTTGCGTTTGTGAGCAAGATCGTGAAGACAAAGAGGATATTCAGAAATCCGGAATGGTAAACCATATAGGCTGTTACACTTGGTAGATTCAAGAAAAGTTGACAGAGTACAAAATGAAAATTGTTCAATTTGGTAGATTTCTTCGTTGGAAGCAATCCGTAGATCATTACCATCTTATAGAGCCATAGTGGCAAAGAACTACGAAGTTTACCAATACAAGTTCCATTTTGTTTCATATTCATCTTAATTTTGATAGAATTATTGTTATTTGGCTTGTCTTACCTTAATTTTGACAGGTCTTAGAAAATATCCGCTTGGGGCGCTGGTAGTTTCCTAGGCAGACGATCCTTCTTTAATAAGCGAGCAGACGAGAGGAGGTCAATATTTACCAAGAGATCGTTTATCTTGAACATGTCATTTATTATTAAATAGACGAATGGCCCGGGCAACGCCCGGGTTTTACCCGAGTGCGAATATATTTTAAAAACGTTTTATTCTTCATCTAGATCTTCATCTTGTCTACACCTTGTATACATCTTGCTTCCTAGGGTTGCCTAGAGTGGCCGCTATAGATAGGGTGGTCTGTATAGACAGGTGGATGCTACACGCAGCTGATAACAGGGTTGCCTAGAGTGGCCGCTATAGACAGGGTGGTCTGTATAGACAGGTGGATGTATCACACAGCTGATAACAGGGTTGTCTAGAGTGGTCGCTATAGGCAGGGTGGTCTGTATAGACAGGTGTATGTATCACACTGCTGATAACAGGGTTGCCTAAGGTGACCGCTATAGACAGGGTGGTCTGTATAGACAGGTGGATGTAACACACTGCTGATAACAGGGTTGTCTAGAGTGGCCGCTATAGACAGGGACCACTATAGGGACCTATACAGTGACCGCTATAGTCAGGGTGGTCTGTATAGACAGGTGGATGTAACACACTGCTGATAACAGGGTTGTCTAGAGGGGGGCAGGGAGGACACGTGTTCGCCGGCAGCCAATGGGCGCGCATTCTATCCGTGAGCTTCAGACAGAATAAGGCAATTATATAAGTAGATCCTTGTCATATTCCCTTCAAGATACCCTTATCGAGCTAATTCACTCGATATCATTAACTTAATTTACCGAAATTTGAACTATTTATATAAATACAAATCTTTATGTAGAAAAACAAATATAAATCAGGTTAATTTTGGGAATGTCTATGTCATCAATGATAAAATTTTCAACGATTTCGTCAGTTTAAGATCCAAACTGCTATTAAATTTCACTGTTTGACTTATAAACGGTGTTCCAAAAGTAGGTGTGCAGTTTCAAATTACCATTAATGCATTGAAACAATGCATTTTGTATATCAACAACCACAAGCCTTTCTTAAAGACACTCGTCCCATACAGGATTGTCCCAGATACAGAAGTAAGCATAACAGTTATCTACAGAAAGTGGAGATTAACATTGACCTTTCTTCCAGTTGGATCCATCATCTGTGTTGAGCCTATTGACTGTGCTGTTTTCCAGAATTTGTGAAAATCAAATGCATTGGGCTTGCTTTTTCACTACTCTGGCCAATAAAGCATATGACGAATTGTTTTCATAGCCAATCTTTTGACAGAGAATTTCTCTCTTCTCCTCCAGTGCCGGACAGTAAAACGTATAATGTGGAAAGTCCTGGCTAAATTCGTTATTAAAACAACAACAAAAAGCTCTATTAAGACCTTTTAGTCTTATACAGATTCTCCAAGCAGGAATGTAAGATACATACAGGAAAAAAAGTAATAGTACCTTAATGGTAATATGATATTTATATACAGGAAACATTATATATAAAGACAATCAAGCTAATAAATGGATTAGTCTGGGTAAATTGGAGGAAAATAAATCCATTATAAATGGATTGACCACGAATTCTCCGCAAATGAAGAAGCAAAAGCTAACCACATTCAATTTTTGCACAGAGTGCACTTTAATTTTTTAGATTTCAATAATAAAATGTGATTATGTTCAAATATAGTGAGAAAAATAGTTCTCAATTGGACAATGCAACGCTTCACAGTCAATTGGATATTATCTTTGAGGTAAGACTCCATAGTAATTGATGTATGAAGATGCTTATAGTGAAAATAGAGTACAGAATTTCTTATTCTTCCATAGTCCAACTGTATAGACTGGTCCATGGTAGACTCCATAGTAGTTGTTGTATGAAGATGCTTATAGTGAGAATAGAGTATAGAATTTCTTATTCTTCCATAATCCAACTGTATAGACTGGTCCATGGTAGACTCCATAGTAGTTGTTGTATGAAGATGCTTATAGTGAGAATAGAGTATAGAATTTCTTATTCTTCTATAATCCAACTGTAATGACTGGTCTATGGTAATTCTAATAACTATAGGAATTTTCCATTGTAAAGTGTTGGAATCTGTACATCCAACAAGCCACGAGAAACCGATGTTATTTAATATCTTCGTCACGCTTTTTACCAACCCTACCACATCACCAGCTAAAACACTTCTTTGGTAGTCCTCTTGGTCGCCCCTGTATTGATAAGGGAGGGCCATAGTTCGAAGCCATGTTATACATAAAAAGGCATTTCCTTATCGTTCAACTGAAAGTTGCTGATGGCTTGCCCCATCTATCGGAATAAATATATATTTATTAAGATAGATGGCGCAAGCCATCAGCAACTTTCAGTTGCACGATAAGGAGATGCCCTTTTCTTAATTTATGAACCTTATCCCAGTACAATGTCACATTTGTACTATTTTTTCACATGTTATACAGGTTGTTGGCTTTTGTATTATTTTACCAAATCTCGTTTTGTGTTTTATTCTTTCCATAAGAATATATGTTCAGAGATTATGAACAGAATGCTCTCTTTTGAGGCATTTAAAAAGTACGTTGATTTAAGACATTTGTTAAAGGGAGAGGTTCTTTTTTTTGCATTTGAATAACCTCCTCACGCACTTTTACAAGTTATTTATGTGTGTGATACCGATTTTTTTTCATGATATTAACATTCTAATCCTTATACTTTTTCTTTTACATTTTAAAGTATTATGATGGATTAGCACGCCATTTGTTATGAAAATTCGAAACTATTATAGACTGGTATGACTCTTTTAAAAATTAAACAATTTATACTGTCCTTACTGCAAGGGAAAAAATAATGGGAGGGCCTGGCTCATCGGTGGTGAACACTCCCAGCGGTTTGGCCAGTTTAATCTACCATACCGCTGTTATATTCCATTGCAGTAAGGGCAGTAGGAATTGTTTAATTTTTAAAAGAATCATACCAGTCTATAATAGTTTCGAATTTTAAAGTATGTTTAGAGTATCCATGCAAATGTGATCTTAAAAAATTCACTCTTTCTCGATTAAATGATTTATTTGGTAGAGCGGCGAGCCTACATCACGCTGACAAATGCCAACAGCAGAGACGCGTACCTTGGTGGGATTTCATGCTAATTCAATGAAATCTATTGGCCAAATTACAGAAAATTTAAAAAAAAATCAATGTTCAGTGATTTTTCCCGATATTTAGCGCTTTTCTATCAGTAACGTTCAGTTTCACGATCAAAAGATGCCCTTTCATTAAGAAATATTCTGCTACAACAGTACAGAGGGTGTTCACACTTATAGGAAACAAGTTTTATTATAAAATATTAAAAATTAACACCATATTTGAAAATTTTCAAATGTTCTATTTGAAAGCCTTTTGTTTATTTACAGAACGGCACCTGATTTTCCACGATAGCAGACACTTTCTGATCATGGTCATACTCAAAAGATCCCATTCTTCCTTTACCACTTTCCAGAGACCTTCAATTGTCCTAGGGTGTCTCTTTCCAAGTGCTCTTTTAAGGCATCCAAAAATGCAAAAATCCATCGGGGCTAAATCAGGAGATTTTACAGGGGTTCTGTTCTTTGGAATTGTGTTGATTCCTGTTCTTTGCCTTAGATCTTCCAAATAAGCTTGGGTTGAAGATGAGGTATGACTTGTGGCGTTATCATGGTGAAACCAGACTTTGTTGCTCTGTTTTCCATAGATAGATGGAATATCATTTAAAAATATAGGTTCTAAAATGTTGTTTTGATAGTACTCCGAGTTTATATTGGCATTTCTTTCAACCTTTCTTATTTTTAATTTTCTTTCATATGATATACCGCATGCCACCATAAATCCTTTGGGGTAACTTTCGGCACATTCCTTCAACCAAATTGGCCTAGATTTTTCCACCCTTTTTTGATAGTACTTAGCTCTTTTTCTGTCGCAATCGGTTAAATATACCCATGCTTCGTCATATGTAACGATAAATTTCCATCTATCAGCAGCCAAGAAATTTTCATAAAAATATCTGCTGATAGTGTGTCGCTGACGAATATGGCTCTGAAACAATTTGTGAACCGCATGTTTTTTTGTAGCTTTTAGGCCTAAATCTTTTTTTTATATTTTATTTATTGTTGACACTGATGTTCCTATTAATTTGGCTATATCTCTTTGTGGCATAGGATCTTCTTTTGTAATATATTTTTTCACTTTTTTGACAGTTGCAGGAGTTCTCACAGATATAGGGTGATAATATTTTGTCCATTTCTCCGTAGGTGCTTTGAATAAAAACTTGATATTTTTGTCGTGAATAATATTATAAATACCTTTTTTTTAGAAATGTTGATATCATCTTGTTTGCATATTTTAATTATGTCCAAATAGGTAAGATTAGCTCTGGAAAGTGGTAAAGGAAGAATGGGATCTTTTGAGTATGACCATGATCAGAAAGTGTCTGCTATCGTGGAAAATCAGGTGCCGTTCTGTAAATAAACAAAAAGGCTTTCAAATAGAACATTTGAAAATTTTCAAATATGGTGTTAATTTTTAATATTTTATAATAAAACTTGTTTCCCCTATAAGTGTGAACACCCTCTGTATTTAGTTTCCTCCTTTACTTAATTTTACTAAATAATCTCAAGAAATAAAGCTATCTTTCGATCCATTCAACTGAATTATAAAGATAAAAAGACGTAACACAGAAGACCGACCCAGCGGGAGTAAAGATTAATGTTATTCTCCACTTTCTGTAAATGCATATTGCCTCTGTTCACCCAACTAGGAGAATCCTGTATGGTGGGACGTGTGTCTCTAATAAAGATTGTTGTTGTTGTTGAAAAGAGCTTCAATCGATGTTGTTATTCCTAGTACACGTGGTACAGGCCATGATAATCATGGTAGCTAGTTAGCGACTGCTTTTACTGCAAATACACTACATGTCTACGCATGTGTAAACAGTTCACTTTTGCATTTGTAAATGTGCCAGAGCCCTGTTTAGTTACTTGCGCTCACTGGTATGGTTGCGTATCGTCTACTTATTATATACACTCATGGACAAAACTTAAGGAAGTTTTACCTTTTAGCATGTATATCGGGATTCAAACAATAACCCCTACATCCAGATGGCACAAGAACTTATAGGACATGCAACAACTGTCCTGGTGTGGAACTAACACCTACTCACGTATTCTCATGCCCAGCAATGGCCGCAGCCTTACAGAAAATTGACATAGACCCACAGCTTTACACACCCAAGATAGTGGACATTGCTGCTGCTGTGATGGAGATGCATGGAGACATCTGAGGCTCTTCATTGTAGACGACAACAACAACAATTACCCTGAAAAAAATTGATACATATTGACCTTTATTTAAGACACACGAGATAACCAAGTTCGAACAAAATAGTCGCTATCTCCGAAAAAAAAAAAACTACCGGCGACATTTCTCTAGGAAGGAAACTTCGTGTTCAATCTTTAATTATTAGTGTTCTCTAACAAAAATATTCTCCGCCCTGATATTCGATATTTTCAAGCCCATAAAGTATTTGGACGGTTGTTTTAAGTTTTCTTCCGTGGTTCCCAACAGGTATGAAACAAGTCGTGTATAGTTAAGACCTAAACGATGTGTCAAGTAAAGGTTGAAACAATCCAACAACAACAACAAAAAAGCCTTTATTTAGGGTCACTGACCCTATACAGGATTCACCAGAGGTATGCATAAGAACAAAGCAGTGAGACAAAGGAAATAACGATATATACAGAGTAGGTTGAAACAATCCATGGATAACATAGCCCTAAACGATGTGTCTAAGATAGACAAAGTTGAAACAATCCATGGATAACATAGCCCTAAACGATGTGTCTAAGATAGACAAGGTTGGAAAAAGTCATTTCAAATTTATATCTAAACGGCTTGTCTATAAGGTTGTTCCAAAAGTTCGTGTTTTTCTTAAAACGTTGTTCTTCTTATGACTTGGAGAATAATATTATTACGGCGAATACATGATAATACATAATACAATTACCTTATACATAATACAAAGACATTATACATAACGGCGAATAATATTATTATTTCAATTTTTTGCAAGTGTTTATGAACTTTTGGAGCAACCTTATTATATAAACAAAGTTGGAACAAGCCATGTAAGTTCAGTCCTAAACAGCGTATCCAAGATAGACAAGGTTGGAAAAAAACATGATAAGTTTATATCTAAACGGCTTGTCTGAGATAGACAAGGTTGGAACAAACTATGGTTAATTTAGCCTTCCAAAACGGCGTGTCCAAGATAGACAAGGTTGGAACAAGCCATGTAGAATTCAGCTCTAAACGATGTATCCAAGATAGACACGGTTGGAACAAGCCATGTAGAGTTCAGCTCCAAACAGCGTATCCAAGATAGACAAGGTTGGAACAAGCCATGTAGAGTTCAGCTCTAAACAGCGTAGCCAAGATAGACAAGGTTGGAACAAGCCATGTAGAGTTCAGCTCTAAACAGCGTATCCAAGATAGACAAGGTTGGAACAAGCCATGTAGAGTACAGCTCTAAACAGCGTATCCAAGATAGACAAGGTTGGAACAAGCCATGTAGAGTTCAGCTCTAAACAGCGTATCCAAGATAGACAAGGTTGGAACAAGCCATGGTAGGTTTAGTCCTAAACAGCGTATCCAAGATAGACAAGGTTGGAACAAGCCATATTCCATCTAATTTTTTCTTCCCTTTGTTCTTCCTCTTCGTAATTGTCTTCATTTGTTTCTATCACATGACTTGTAGATTCACTATTATTTTGTCTGTTTATTCCTCCTTTAGGCCCATTATAATTATACTTTGCATGCCCATCACTTCTATTCTTTTTACATATTGCCGATTTATGTCCAAATCCTCCACAATTAAAGCATTTCACTTTGTTTCTACACTCTTTAGAAATATGACCCATCTTTCCACAGTTATAGCACTTAACAAATTTTATTCTTTCCGACCAGCCTTCTCTAGCTTTAGATGCAATTTCTATTTGCAGTTTTTCTTCTTTCCTATGTTTTAATTTTTCTTCAGTTTCCTTCAGAATTTGTCTTATTGTGTTCATATTCTTTTCTTTATCAGATTTGATAATTTTTACGTCAAAATCAAATTCTATTCTTAAACCTTCTAAAACGAAACAGATCAATTCTCTATCTCTAATTTCATCTCCTGCTTGTATGCTTTTGCTTTTAATAATCATTGCTCTATTCAAGTAGTCATCAACCGTTTCATCTTCCTTCATCTTCAATTTTGATAATTCTATTTTATTTTTCATTTGCATATCTTCATTTTTAGATGCCATTTCTTCTTTAATGCTATACCATAATCGTTTTGCACTTCTTTCGCTCGAGTATTTAAGCACTTGAGCGTCATTCATTGTTCTGTTCATAACATTTCTAGCGATAGCATTGTCATCATCCCAATCTTCCCAGATTTTCAACTTTTGTTCGAAATTTTCATCTTTGATTTCTTGAGGCTTTTCTATCTCTTTTCCTTCTATAATTCGTCTCCATAATTTCAATCCTCTTAATTCACTCTCTATTCTGTTTGCCCAGATCAAGTAGTTTTTGTCTGATAACTTTTCTAATTGAGATAAGTTAATAAAATTTTGCATCTTTGCTTTTTCTAAAAATTATTCAATCAATCTTTATTTGCATCAATTTTTAATCAACCGCTCTCTGCTACCAATTGTTGGGAGAATCTTAATAATTACTTTCTATTAAAATATAAAACTTCTTTATTGAAGGCACAAATAACTATGAATTTAAATTACTATAATAAATCTAAAAAACTAAGAAACTCTTACGTCTCCACATATATTCTCTCCCACCTCTCTCAAAGAAATACATATATTTATATACACTCAACACCACAGAATAAATTAAATCACAGATTAATTCAATCACAGAATGAAAATGAATATTTTAAATAATTAACATCAACAGATATGCCTTCTTTATCTATATATATAAAAATGAATGTATGTGTGTGTGTCTGTTTGTTTGTTTGTTTGTCCTTTATGCCTGACCAAACCACTCATTGGATCGCCATGAAACTTTGGGAAGTTATTTAGTATAGTACTGGGAAGGTTTCTAGCAAATAAAATTTTTGAAATAACTTTTCGCCTAGAAATAATCAAGATAAATATTCTAATTTATCTGTTATAATTCAACAATCTGCTCTAAATATTATCATGATGATACGATGATTTTGTAATGTAGAAAATTAGGAAAGACAAAATTCAGGATGACACGGCAATTTATTTGAGACAAGAATAATGATACAATTCAAAGGCAAGATACTATTCCTTTAACTTCCAATTACCGAGGGAACCAATTAATATTGATTTTATTCAACTTATCGAGTATTTTTCAAGGGACCGGGAAAAATGTTCACTTTATCGAGAGATTCGTTAAACAAACCTTTACTCGGGTAAAACCCGGGCGAAGCCGGGTACATCCATACAAGAATAATGATACAATTCCAAGGCAAGATACTATTCCTTTAACTTCCAATTACCGAGGGAACCAATTAATATTGATTTTATTCAACTTATCGAGTATTTTTCAAGGGGCCGGGAAAAAATGTTCACTTTATCGAGAGATTCGTTAGACAAACTTTTACTCGGGTAAAACCCGGGCGAAGCCGGGTACGTCCGCTAGTTTTTAATATATATTTGTGTGTATATATGTATCGCTATTATGTTTTATAATGCTGACATATGGTGATTTTCTTTTATTTAAAGGACAAATTTTTCGCTTGTCAAATAGAAGAATAGGCAGCGAGAGAGAGAGAGAGAGATCTTTCTTGAAATATATTGATGTGTAAAAAGAATGATCGTCTCTTCTATCGAAAAAAAAATTTTTTTTTTCAAAGCTTTTTCTAATATACAATCATGGACAAAACTTAAAGAAGTAGACAATTAACAATTAAAATAATTTTATTGACATCTTGTCAATACATGCAAAAGTGCACAGTCTATGCATTATTTTAAAAAGATAATTGAATATATATGCATGATACTATGTACAATGGCACCTTTGCCACTGTTTAAGAAGTAGA
Organism: Cordylochernes scorpioides; assembly: GCA_030710605.1. Classification (NCBI taxonomy): domain Eukaryota; kingdom Metazoa; phylum Arthropoda; class Arachnida; order Pseudoscorpiones; family Chernetidae; genus Cordylochernes; species Cordylochernes scorpioides. The sequence continues at coordinate 20,974,932 of CP092865.1, forward strand.
ATGTCTTTGATGCCCTTTGTCGTCTGGTTCTTTGAAGGAGACAGAGGCAATTTTGTCCGCACTTGGTTATCTCGTGTGCCTACAATGAAGGTCACTGTGTATAAAATATCTTTCACAGCTATTTTCTGAATCCCGATATACATGCTATTGCGCTTCTTTTGTTATATTTAATTCGCACCATTAAAAATATAGTGTTGAGAAGCCTGTATGTTAAGGTACAATTTTCAGCTTCCTATAATTGATTCAGTAGTTTTCGTAAGAACAAACATTTATTGTCTATCTTATTTGATACGGTATTATTGTGATTGTCATGTTCAAATATCAATATAGTCATTTTCTCATTATGATGCATAGGCGCGCCATCTCTTATCAAAATTCGAAACTATTATAGACGATTATAAACTATTATTAAAAAAGATTCATACACGTCTATAATAGTTTCGAATTTTGATAGTCATTTTTAGTAAAGGTTTCTTTATTCCTAAAATTATTTGTATGTAAACTTGTGCAATTTACTGATGTTTATTTATTTATTTTAAGTCACTATCCCCCATTGGCTTTCTTGAGTACATGGTGTATCCATTGAATCAATATTGAAATAACGCGGTGTGTGTTCATTGATCTGTTTTGAATTATTTCACATAAATCCAACAAGTATCTTTTGTATCCATTGAAAATGTTATATACTTGAATTCTCTAAAGTTTTATTTATCTCCTGCTCCACTAGGTTAGGTAATGCAATAGCTTCTTGTTCCATTCAACTGTAGGTGCTAACCTTCGTCTTCTTTTCTTGGATATGAGGTTTATGTATTTGATATTTTGAAATATTTGCGTAAAGACAATGTCACTTGGTAGGTTCAAAATTATTTAGTTCTACAAGCTGGTACAAGCAATTTGTTCGTTTGAAAATGTTCGAGCCCTGATGTATAAGTTCGGCTCAAAATGTAGAAGCGAAATGTTCCAAATAGCACGGGATTCTTTCGAGGGTGCTGTTGCATTGAAGAGATTTGGCTGGTGATGAGGAATTAGGGTTGATTCAAACACTGTTTGTACATAAGAGTGGCGTAGATGTGATCATGTAGGTGTCGGTGGGATGTGTGTAGAGTTGGTGGAACTGGAGGTGACTGAGAGGTGGGTTGATGTAGACACGTATAGAGTTGATGTAGATATTATCAGATGATTTGTATGTCTTCTTCTTGAAAGCTTGTAGATAAATTTGACAACTTTTTCCTCGGAATGTCCTTTCATATATGAGCATATTGAATTCCGCTATTTTCCAAATATCGGAGCAGCATCCCAGAAGTGATAAAGAGAATGGACCTGTCCTTGATGTATGTCACACCAGCCTGATGACGCTGGAAGTGGAGTTGTGATTTTGTGGATGAGGCTGGAAATTTCGCTCAAGTTCATCTTCCAGTCTTGTGGCAGCTGTTCCAAGCTTCAATATAGCCACGGAGCCTATCTCTGCTTGTAAGGCTGGGCATGTGTGTACAGGAACTCCCCAACTTGTTTCTCGCCCGGCGGGAGATTGGCGACAAATATGGAAGGTGAATCAGAATGACTCGAGTCAGTAAAAGTGTGCTTGTGGCAGCTGTGTCTAGCTTCAGTGTGGCCACGGAGCGCTGTCCCAGATGTGAGGCCGGGCATGTGTGTTCAGGAACTCCCCAACTTGTTCCTTGCTCGGCGGAGATCAGCGGCTAGTCTGGAGGAAGAATCAGAAAAACTCGAGTCATTATAAGTGTCCTTGTGGCAGCTGTGTCTAGCTTCAGTGTGGCCACGGAGCAGTAGCGCTGTCCCGGATGTAGTGCCAGGCCTGTTTTGTACAGGAACTCCCCAACTAGTTCCTCGCCCGGCGGAGATCAGCGGCTAGTCTGGAGGAAGAATCAGAAAAACTCGAGTCAGTATAAGTCCTTGTGGCAGCTGTGTCTAGCTTCAGTGTGGCCACGAAGCGCTGTCCCAGATGTAAGGCCGGGCATGTGTGTACAGGAACTCCCCAACTAGTTCCTCGCCCGGCGGAGATCAGCGGCTAGTCTGGAGGAAGAATCAGGACAACTCGAGTCAGTATAAGTGTCCTTGTGGCAGCTGTGTCTAGCTTCAGTGTGGCCATGGAGCGCTGTCCCAGATGTAGTGCCAGGCCTGTTTTGTACAGGAACTCCCCAACTAGTTCCTCGCCCGGCGGAGATCAGCGGCTAGTCTGGAGGATGAATCAGGACAACTCGAGTCAGTATAAGTGTCCTTGTGGCAGCTGTGTCTAGCTTCAGTGTGGCCACGGAGCAGTAGCGCTGTCCTGGATGTAGTGCCAGGCCTGTTTTGTACAGGAACTCCCCAACTAGTTCCTCGCCCGGCGGAGATCAGCGGCTAGTCTGGAGGATGAATCAGGACAACTCGAGTCAGTGTAAGTGTCCTTGTGGCAGCTGTGTCTAGCTTCAGTGTGGCCACGGAGCAGTAGCGCTGTCCCGGATGTAGTGCCAGGCCAGTTTTGTACAGGAACTCCCCAACTAGTTCCTCGCCCGGCGGAGATCAGCGGCTAGTCTGGAGGAAGAATCAGAAAAACTCGAGTCATTATAAGTGTCCTTGTGGCAGCTGTGTCTAGCTTCAGTGTGTCCACGGAGCAGTAGCGCTGTCCCGGATGTAGTGCCAAGCCTGTTTTGAACAGGAACTCCCCAACTAGTTCCTCGCCCGGCGGGAGATCAGCGGTTACTGCGATGGTTCATTGTTGGGTTACCAGGACGTTAGAAATTCCTCAATAGAAAAAAGCTGCCATATATATAATAATTCCTATTGAAAAAATATACAAACACCCATATTTCTGGTCTCATAAATATATAACATTATCAGTGTGACTTGTAAGTTTAAGATGGTTTTTTTATAGTACGTCAGGATATATAGACCAAGTTATCTTAGTCTTTATAATATATCCTGGATAAAATCTTGGACAAACGATTTTTATCGAAACGTCGAGATAATCAAAAGATTTACTGGCCGAAGTATCTTTAATTTAAGAACTATGAATGCTGGTCAGAGGCAGCAGCTATCTTTTAAAAGTGTAATTACCTTTGAAATTAAAACTTTAAATACCCACCATCTCTCTATGTAATTGCTTGACCATTTAAGAATCTATTGACTAACGTAATGTAGAATGGATGTCGTGGTATTAGAGAAATGTCTCTCTGAAATTACATTAGTTCTTCAATACTATTGGAGTTGAAGCATACGTCCTCAACTTCAGATAAACCTACAAGTCAAGTGGTTGAATATGGTGGTTGACATTCAACAGGTCTTCTTCCTATCCCTTCTATCTCTGTAACATTGAGAAGTTTCTTTTCTATTTGGTCTTTATATGAAAATCGTGAATTTTTTTTTACCTCCTGCTGAGAGCTAGTTATAGATATTTATAAATCCGGTAAGTGAACTGTCTGACTAAAATATTTTCTCTATTTTTACTAAAGTGCAAATTCAATCTATCAGAAATTAAACCTACATATCCAATATATCTTACCATCATAATTTTATGTCTATTAGACAAGAATTCTGAGCCAAATTTACATACTTTCAAGCCGGACACATATGGCGGCAAAAAGATTTGCTTATCACGTGTGAATCTTTCACTCTCAAAATATTTCCGAAACTTTCACCTTATATGTGTAGTTTTAATGCTCTTAATATTAGCTGGCATTGAACAAAACCCAGGCCCTAAGATGTCCAAACAAACGACGTTGGAAACAAGCTTAGATAGGGATAAAGATATCAAAGATCTGATAAATGCACTCACCAAAAGGCTGGATAGCTGGGGTGAGAGGCTGGAATCCCGTCTTTCGGCAATCGACGATAGAGTAGAAAATATAAACCAAAGACTGCAACAACTAGAGGAATCTTCTGCCGTTACAAAGACAGCACTCTCTCAAAACTCAAAAAAAATAAAAGACTTAGAAGACCAGCTTGAACACTTGGATGCAAAGAGCAGAGAAAGGAACCTCATTTTTTACGGAATAGAACAAGATAATAACGAGGACTGCCGAGAACGGATACGGAAGGTTATCGAAGAAAATATGCAAACAACGGAGAAGATAAACATCACGCGATGCCACCGATTATCCAGAAAACCTGGTGCACCGATCCTGATTGAAGTCCCAGAACAAAACGATAGATTAACTCTATTCAAAGCTGCTCTCAATTTAAGAGGAACTAAGATATCACTATCGAAAGACTATAGCATGAAGATGAGAGAACAACGGCGCGTTTTGAATGTCAAAAGAAGAGAACTCGTCGAAAAAGGTACTCTAGCTAAGCTAAGGGACAATAAATTATTAATTAATGGCATAGCATATAAGGTCTGTGATGGACAAATTGTAGATGCCAATGGACATTCATTGTAGCAAGCAGTTAGGAAACAATCACTTGTAAATAGTCAATCCAACGATACCTTTTCACTGACCTGCTGGCAGAGACTATTAATAGATCATCCAATCTTTCCGCCAAATAGGAAAACCCGAAATACATGCTCAGTTAATCATCGCCACTCAAATTACCCTACAAATAATAGTGTCTTAATAAAGGTTTTTGTTGTTGTTGTTGTTTATTACCTTCTCCTTTTGCTTTTCTCACTTTCTACGTCTCTTTGATACGTTTTCTTTAATTAAATTTCTCTTCTCTAGGTGGTTCAACACGAATCTTCCCAGGATTTTTATTTGTCTTTCAGTAAAGAAGGTCAGGAATGTTATCTGTGTATAAACAACCGCCCTAAGGGAGTTGTCATTATCTCGACTGTCAATCTTTTACAGGGGAAAAGGAAAATTCTCTTGGAAAATCTTACAACTGTTATCTGACATTAGTCGTTATCGGCGAGATAAGAGCGAACCCCCTGGTGCAAAAAGATTGTTCGATTGTCTCAGAGCTGCTACCGAATAATTCAACAAGACCTGACATGATATAATGTTTATTCCTTCCTTGCTTTAATTTCTTATATATTTCGCTTTCTATGAATGAAAATATTGTTTAAAAAATCTACGCTTCAAATTTTTATAACCTTCATTCATCAGCTGAGAAATTATTTTATTGAGACGAAAAATCTTGGTGTATGTATCATATGTAAATTCCAGTGTTCTTTTTTTTTTCATTTTTTATTTTGTATCTTTTTTTTTCCTCTCGGATTTACCCTTTTAAATATGTTAATGAGCTCAATTGTCTTAATTATAATGTATAAATTTCATTATCTCAATATTGATTGTGATTAGCTTTTGCTTTTTTATCTTCATTTGCGGTGAATCCGTGGCAAATCCATGTATAATAAATTTCTTTTCCTCCAATTTACCCAGACTAATCTATTAGCTTGATTGTTTTATATAATGTTTCCTGTATATACCATCCATATTTCCAAAAAATTTTTATTTTATTTATTTATTTTTTAAAATTCTTCTTATTTCTTTATTATTTCTTATAATCTGTATATATTTACCATATGTATATATTCTTTCACCATTTTTATTTCCCACTTTCATAGGTTTCTCCGTCTTGTAACCCCAAGGAGAATCCTCTGTAAGACCTGTGTGTCTTAATAAAGGCTTCTGTGTGTGTGATATTTATAAATCCAATTACCATCAATCGATACAATTTGGAATAATAATTATTTGTGGCAATGTGTTTCTTATGATAAAAATTATTGAATAACTATAGTTATATAAATTTATGCGATTAAAAAAAAACTCTTATTATATAAAATTATTTTATTCTTTGTCAAATCGACATTCAATAGAGGGAAGAAGAGGGTTGGAGGGGGAATGGCCATTTCTGTTATCTGGTCCCTTTGAAGACAGCTTGTAGATGTAAGATGCCAGGTACTGGAGATACGTGCTGTGGGAGACACAGGAGTTTCCACGTGAGAGTAGAAAGAGGAATGAGAGCATGATCAGGGGCTCGAGAGGTTGAATGTTGGTTCACGGAATTCTTCTTTAATCCAAGTGATTTCTTGTGGAACATCAGCAAGCTGGATGTAAGCGCAGGAATACTTTCAGCCATAGGATCAAGAGTTTGAGTTCCTGGATCTCCGACATCGAAAAGAGAAACTGGATTCAAAAGGTATAGTAGCCTGATCAGTGCGTTGGTTCAAATTGGCCATGGGGCGAGGTATGAGCATGATAAGTTTTCCATGTAATTCAATCAATATCTTGTTCAGAATAACCCATAGGCTTAGGAGGGTGCAGGATCCAAGGTTTCTAGTAGTTAGAGATCGGACTTTAGATCAAGAGTATAAGAGGTAATAGGAATATAGGGGCAGAATCCAGGGTTCCAGAAAGTAGGGATCATACTTCAGATCAAGAGCATTAGAGGAAATAGGGATATAGGGTTCCAGCAGGTAGGGATCAGACTTCAAATCAAGATGAGGAAACAGCTTGTCATCAAGGGACCCAGGGGACTGAGGAGTATCATGAGATCCAGGCATCAGCTTCAGGGAGGGATCATGGCCATCAGAACTTTATTTGGATTGGCTAACGAAAGAGATGAATAGCCCTAGGTGTGGTTTTTTCTAAACTCTGTCTAGCTCATTTAGTGACTGTGACATTGCCCTGTTATTCTTTGGCAGTGTATCCACTGTTGTACATACTTGTAAGATTGTTAATGTTGTCGAGTAGTGTCTATGGTGTGGTCTCGTGCCATTAATTATCTTAGCTATTCAAACACCTTGGTCACGTCTATTTTAATTGCAAGATTGTCTTTTTTTGTTTTGCCAGACTTAGGGACCTGATAAAGAATTTTGAGAAATTTACCAATCTATAAAAAAGAATTTTGAGGAAAAAAAAAAGCCAATGAAAAGTTACGCCCTAACGGCCGTTTACTGGTCCCTAAGCCTAGAAATACAATAAAACACAATCTTACAAATAAAATGACAGAAACCAATGATGTCTGAATAATTAAAATAAAAAATGGCCCAAGGCCATGCCATACACACTAAAACCGAAACAACATTAACAACACCTACAAGTAGGCACCACAGAGGGTACACTACCAAACAACAACAACACAATGTCACAGCCACCAAATAAACTAGACACAGTCTAGAAAAAACACACCTGAGGGCATCCATCTCTCTCTAGCACCAATCTCTGAGTAACAGTGGAATGTAACAATGGAGCATTCCTTGGTTACAATATTTTATCCTTTTTTTTTTTTTTGTAAAAAAATATTATATTTTATTGAGAATTATAAAAATCAATAATCATTAGACCTAGTAGGAGTCTGAAAGTGTTGCACACTCACCATATTTAGTTTAAAATGCAAGTTTACAAATTTTCTGACTTCTATGTTTTAGGGTAGAGGTGATCAGGAATGGACTAATTTAGCATTATTTACATAAGAAAATATCAATGGCTATATACATGTAGTAAAGTCAGTTTTACATGAGTCAAAGTTTCAGTTTAGCAAGTAAAAATGAATATAGAGATATTGAGAGAGTATATATTTAAACCATTTTTATACACCCATACCTCGCTTTGCGTCGGGGTTACGTTCCATAAAAAAAAAACACGACGCAAATTGAAACGACGCAAAGTGAAAATATGTGAAGACGCAATCAAAAACAAAAGTGTTGGCATATTTTAGGAAAAAAAAATTCAAAATAATTAAAGACTCGAATCCAAAACAACGCAACTTCGAAAATCTAACGACGCACAGTGAAAATCAGTAAAAATTAAGCAGCGACGCAACTTCGAAAAAAAGGCAAAGCGAGGTATTGGTGTATATACATTAGACATGATGATACTTAACCCTGGAAGCTTCATTTATTTTATAATACTAATTTCTATATTGCCTTTCAAATCTTGAGATTCCAAACTCATACAATCTTGTTCACAATCTTGTTCCCATCCCTGGACACTTTTATTTTCAGTTCATCATTACTCTTCATAATTCAACCTTTCATACCTCATCCAAAAAGGTTAGAAATAGTCAATATTTCACCTTGAAATGAATTTTGATTTTTCATTGAAAAGAAACTCATGCGGTGTAACTTCAAGTGTTGTTTTACAATGAAAGTGTACAAAATTCTAGATAAGCATCGATTTTTAACTATGACTACAACAAGGAGTTTGACTCACTTTTAGAGGCTCATGTCTAATGTATAAAAAGGCTGTAAATATATACTCTCTCAATTCTATATACAGTTACGAGCGTCATGCGTTCTTAATAATTCTTCATCTCTGTCACCGTTTGCTTTTTTTTTTTTGGAATGGCGCTCTCCTATTGGTTGGCTACGATCACGCCACCTTTGCCCCCCCCCCCCCCACTCGCTTTTTGTTTTTTGTAACTATTGTGTTGGAGCGGGTCGCTCCTTAAATAAATGCATATATTAGTTAATAACTAAATGGAATCCTCTCTTTCTTTTTCCCAGTAAGAGACGCCTACGGAAGCCAACAGTACATAGACAGATAAAGCACATAGGCTATAGTTATTAACTAATATATGCATTTATATAAGGCGCCAATATATAATTGTAACAAATAGTATTTGAATAAAAACATTCAATCGGGTAAAACACGGGCGTTACCCGGGTCATTCGGCTAGTATCTCTATATTCATCATTACTTGCTAAACTTTACCTCATGTAAAACTGACTTTACTATGTGTATATAGCCATTGGTATTTTCTTATGTAAATACTACTATGTAAATAATACTATGTAGTTAATGTCTGAATAAAGAGTTTTAAAACGTAAACAAAATTCAGACTTCTAGGTGGCAGTGCTTGTTGGGAATAAACTAGAGAATAGAATTTGTAAATTACCTTTCAAACGGCGAAAATAGAAGCAGCCATTTCTAGAGTATTCCTAGAACAAATTGGAAATAACAAAATTACAATGTTCTTGTTTATTTTAAAATGAGAGTAATAATGGTTCAATCAAAGTGGAAAGAAATAGGTACCAGGCAAGATCTAGTGACGGTTGTTTCGACCCTTAGCTTCACAATTTGAAAATTTTCTTTAAATTCTTCATTTTATATCATGATATATACGATAAGCCAACCCCCCGCACCGATAAAATGGTGTTTACCTTACATCTCTGAACACTCGGATTTTCTTGGAAAATCTCTTTAAGATTTCTTGAAAAAAGCCATGGTCCACCTGTGCTGTGTGAGCAGAAGAGCTCAAATTGACTTGTTCCAATATATGTATGTTCCATATGTAAATACCTATTTTCTTTCCTCTTTTCGCTCTCCACTTCTCCCATCCATATTTCCAAAAAAAAATTTTTTTTCCAAATCTATATTCTTATTTTCCATAGGATTATTCAAATAATAATCTGTATATATTTACCATGTGTATATAATTTTTCTCCATTTTTACCCCTTTGTATATTTCCCACTTTCATGGGTTTCTCCGTCTTGTAACCCCAAGGAGAATCCTCTGTAAGACCTGTGTGTCTTAATAAAGGCTTTTGTGTGTGTGTTTCGACCCTTAGCTTTACTATCTTCAAATTTTCTTAAAATTCTTTATTTTATATCATGATATATATAATGAGGTGCTGGGGAGCTTCCCTTGCTGAAGGGATATGTGCACATATACGGCTGTATATATTTCCCTACATTTTATCTACACGTTATTTATTCTTTTTATTATACGTTGTCCTTTATTTGATCTTAATATTTTCTCTGTAGTAATTGATCAGAATAATCAATACAATTTTTTTGAAAATTGTCAATAGTCAAAATAATTATATCTCTACATTTTCATATAAATTTGTAAGTTTTAATTTCTTTCTCTCTCTTTTTTTACCCCACTCTTTTTTTCTGTACCTCTCAAGAAAATATCTATATATAAGACTGAATTTAACGATTGATATTATTATAGTAATACATTTATTGATAGAATGTCCATTCTTTCCCAGCTACAGAAGTAATCATTTTTATCCTTTCTAAGAAATGTTCGAATTTGTATAAAACAAAGGCACTTATGAAAAATTCTATAATTTTTGTAGATTCTTTTTAGATTTTATTTTCTGTTTGAGAAAACCAACCTTTCAGTTTTAATTTTGTTTATAGTCTTGTTTATTGAATTGTATATAAGCAGCTGAAATGTACTTAAGAGCGCAAGTATCTCAAGTTGGGGGATATCTGGTCCGATATGTCAAATAAAATTATCCTTATCGTAGAGGAGAATGTCGAGTATTAAAACAAAACGATCTTCAAATATTTTCATACAAATTGGTTCAATACGATAAGATAAGAAAAGACAAGACTAGTGACTGTCATCAGAAGACATCGTTTGACAGCTAGGACTTGACCAGCGGTCAATGTTATGTTTTCGGAGATCATCTTCATGGCCAAGATGTAGACCATGGAGTTGTGTGATGTTGGGAAGTCTTGGAGGAAGAATAGAGAAACTTCTGAAGCTTCTTCGTGGACTTTACTGGCACAGTCAACATTGAGATAGAACTGTAGATATAGCTTGGCTACAAACATCAACACACAAGAAAGTAACTGCTTAGATCCATTTGAATTATACTTGAAGAAAGTATAGACAGCAGCACAACATACCACAACCACTTGGCAAACATGAAGCATCAACGCTGTGGAGTAAGCATCATTCATTTTCTTCACCGTTCTTGCAACATCTTTAAATTCATTTAGAGCAGAACTCACGAAAGCTTCATCACTTTTGATCGATTGATAGGATACCATTACAATCTTAGCTTTCCTTCTTATTGACAGTAATCGATTCTCTAAACGATAGCAGATAAAATCAAATAAATAAAAATGACAAGTTGACATCATAATGTCGAATTCTATACATGTTGTTGTTATACAAAACATTATCTGGGTTTGTAGACTCTCATTATCGTAGGTTGCTGCGATGAAAAACATATCGGCAGCGACAAGAGCAACGGCAAGTGCTACAATACCAAGGTAGCCTATGCTATGACCTCTTGGTAATGAAGACTTAAAAGCCGAAGAGATCGTATCATCTTCCAGTATCTTCAAAATAGATTTCCCATTCTTAAAAATCAATGTACAAATTAAAGTGATGGTTGCGTTTGTGAGCAAGATCGTGAAGACAAAGAGGATATTCAGAAATCCGGAATGGTAAACCATATAGGCTGTTACACTTGGTAGGTTCAAGAAAGGTTGACAGAGTACAAAATGAAGATTGTTCAATTTGGTAGATTTCTTCGTTGGAAGCAATCCGTAGATCATTACCATCTTATAGAGCCATAGTGGCAAAGAACTACGAAGTTTACGAACACATGTTCCATTTTGTTTCATATTAATCTTAATTTTGATAGAATCCTTGTTATTTGGCTTGTCTTTAATTTCTTACCTTAATTTTGACAGGTCAGAGAAAATATCCGCTTGGGGCGCTGGTAGTTTCCTAGGCAGACGATCCTTCTTTAATAAGCGAGCAGACGAGAGGAGGTCAATATTTACCAAGAGATCGTTTATCTTGAACATGTCATTTATTATTAATCCTTGTCATATTCCCTTCAAGATATCCTTATCGAGCTAATTCACTCGATATAATTAACTTAATTTACCGAAATTTGCACTCTTTATATAAATACAAATCTTTATGTAGAAAAACAAATATATAAATCAGATTAATTTTGGGAATGTCTATGTCATCAATGATTAAATTTTCAACGATTTCGTCATTTTAAGATCCAAACTGCTATTAAATTTCACTGTTTGACTTATAAACGATGTTCCAAAAGTAGGTGTGGAGTTTCGAATTACCATTAATGCATTGAAACAATGCATTTTGTATATAAACAACCACAAGCCTTTCTTGAAGACACTCGTCCCATACAGGATTGTCCCAGATACAGAAGTAAGCATAACAGTTATCTACAGAAAGTGGAGATTAACATTGACCTTTCTTCCAGTTGGATCCATCATCTGTGTTGAGCCTATTGACTGTGCTGTTTTCCAGAATTCGTGAAAGGCCAATGCATTGGGTTGGCCAAATATCAGGAAACAGGTCAAATCAGAATTAGAAGGAAGAATCATATATCGCCGTTTACCATGAAGGTCAAATCAATGTTTGGTTGATTTCGGTTCCACTAGATAGCGCTCTGCCTTCTGAAAAGCACATGTGTTCCTGGTCAGGATATGCCTTTTTTATTTTTATATCAACACCTGACTCACTTTTTTTTTCTATTGTTTCTTCATATATATATATACTTGTATATGTGTGTGTAGATATGTATCGCTATTTTATTTTTAATGGTGACATATGATGGTTTTATTTTATTTGAAGGACAAATTTTTCGCTGTCAAATAGAAGAATAGCCTTCGAGAGAGAGATTTTCTTGGAGTATATTAATGTATAAAAAGAATGATCGTCTCTTCCATCGAAAAAAAATCAAAACTTTTTCTGATATACACTCATGGACAAAACTTAAGGAAGTAGAAAGTCTTTGATGGTCGTCTAGTTTTTTTGAAGGAGACAGAAGCAATTTTGTCCACATTTGGTTATCTCGCGTGTCTACAATAAAGGTCACTATAATATCACAGTTATTGTCTGAATCCTGATATATACATTCTATTGCTTCTTTTGTTATACATAATTAGTTATCATTAAAAATATAGATTTGAGAAGCCTGTATGTTAAGGTACAATTTTCAGCTTCCTATAATTGATTCAGTAGTTTTCGTAAGAACAAACATTTATTGTCTATCTTATTTGATACGGTATTATTTTGATTGTCATGTTCAAATATCAATATAGTCATTTTCATTATGATGCATAGGCGCGTCATCTGTTATCAAAATTCGAAACTATTATAGACGATTATAAACTACACCTATCCCCCGATTTACACGGTAGATACGTTCCTGAGAAAAACGTGTAAATCGAAAATTAAAAATTTTCGCGAAATTTTTATGCGAAGAAATACAGACACAGTGTGCGTGTGCAGCAATTCAGCACATAAGCTCGGGATTCCTCGTGAGATGTGTACACAGCGCATGTGTTCAATCACAGTAGCATTTAGTATAGTGCGATAAAAACAAAAAAAAAACTTATTTGGAAAACCGTGTAAAAGCGAAGACGTGTAAAACAAGTACCGTGTAAATCGGGGGATAGGTGTATTATTAAAAAAGATTCATACACGTATATAATAGTTTCGAATTTTGATAGTAATTCTTAGTAAAGTTTTCTTTATTCCTAAAATTATTTGTTTGTAAATTTATTCAAATTACTGATGTTTATTTATTTATTCCGATCGGGAGTGTTACAAGGAGAACCCTTATCACCCTATCTATTTATACTCTTTGTAACTGATTTAATCAACATTTTTAATGACTCTACTCTACCAGGCATATACCTCCCTAATTTTGGAACGGTCCACCTTTTGATGTATGCCGACGACATAATTCTCATAGGAGAATCAAAAATCAATCTACAAATAAAAATCAACATGTTGAAAAAATACTTCGAAACAAATCATCTAACCCTGAACGAATCAAAATCCAAGATAATGGTTTTCCGAAATGGTGGCCGCCCTGCAAAATCGGACAAATGGTTCTGGGGAGACCAACTGTTGACAGTGACATCGAAATATCTCTATCTTGGCTATCCCCTCACAACAACAATCTCGTTTAGTCAAGTGGCTTCATACTTTAAAGGCAAAGCGCTTGCAGCTACCGGCGAAGTATGGAAAATTATGGAGAAATCCAGTTTGAATTCATTTGGTTCATCAATGAAACTATTAGACTCGATTATCCTGTCAACTCTGCTGTATTCTGCTCCAATTTGGGCAAACGAAAAGTACAAAATCTTGGACCAAATTCAGAATAACTATCTCCGACGACTATTGAACTTGCCGAGTAACACACCAGGCTACATACTACGCATGGAAACCGGACGCTTCTCACTAGGAGTCACAGCAACCAAACTAATTCTAAAGTTCTGGTTAAGAATATTAAAAATGGAAAAATCCAGATTGCCCGCAATCTGTCTAGCCCAATTATGGGAAACGTCCACTCTGACGAATACCTTTATAGGTTTTAAAGAAAATTTAATGAATATCCTAAACTCAACTGGATTCATGTGGTTAAAGAATTGTTCAGACCCCAATATTCTACAGAAAGCAATACCTCAAATTATCAGAATCACTATAGAACAGTCTACCCAAACCGATCAATCAAGAATAACCAATTCGAAGCTACACACACACTACAAATATTTACATAAAACATTCGCAGCAGAGAACTATCTACTAAGTGAACTCCCACTGCCGGCTAAACGCCTCATTGCGCAATTGAGAATTCTATTTGTTTTATATCGAGAAGACCATATAAAATATCTAAGGACAGAAGACTTGTATTGCCAAATAGGGAAAAATAGAACCGAAAATGAATTTTAGAACATTATATATTTGAATGCATGCCTCTTGACACGGAAAGAAAAATACTCTTCTCTAAGATAGGCCATACACACTTCACATTATATTCTTTATTATCCAACTTTATAGACAATAGTTCAGTAGCTCTAAATCTATATAACTTCCATAAAAAAAAATGCTGTAAAAAAGAAAGACTTAACCGAACATTCAAACATACCAAAAATTTCTGTTTGATGAGAAAGACAGAACCAACATCCAATTATTTGTTTAGGCAGGTACGATAAGTTAACCCCCACACTGATAAAACGGTGTTTACCTTACAACCCTGAACACGCGGATTTTCCTGGGAAATCTCTTAAAGATTTCTTAAAAAATACATGGCCCACCTGTGCTGTGTGAGCAGAAGAGCTTAAATTGTCTTGTTCCATATGTAAATACCTGTTTTCTTTCCTCTTTTCGCTCTCCACTTCTCCCATCCATATTTCCAAAATTTTTATTTTTTTTATTTTTTTATTCTTCTTATTTTTTATTCTTTCTTATAATCTGTATATATTTACCAAATGTATATAATCTTTCTCCATTTTTTATTTCCCACTTTCATAGGTTTCTCCGTTTTGTAACCCCAAGGAGAATCCTCTGTAAGACCTGTGTGTCTTAATAAAGGCTTTTGTGTGTGTGTGTTTATTTATTTATTTTGAGTCATTATCCCCCATTGGCTTTCTTGAGTACATGATGTATGATAGAGATGGCTGTGCTGGAGTAAACCTCCTTTTTGTGTCTGAATGCTATATTTATGGCGAACTAAATAACTTAGTCCCTATTTCTGCTCCGCGCTTATGGAACTGAAGACTAGAGGCGATGGCGTCGACCTTTCATATTAAATCTTACTTTTCCTTATTACTAATAATTGTATATAGTTGCGGAACTACTGGTTTCCTGTGCTGCTCTTTTCCTGTTATTGTACCTTGTACGGAGAATCTGTATATGAATAACATCTTAATAAAGGCTGTGTGTGTGTGTGAGTACATGATGTATCCATTGAATCAATATTGAAATGAGCGAAGTACATGTTAAATGATCTGTTTTGAATTATTTCACATAGCATAAATCCAACAAGTATCTTTTGTATCCTTTGAAAGTCTTAGATATTTGAAATCTCCAAAGTTTTATTTATTTCCTGCTCTACTAGGTTGGGTAATGTTACAGCGTCTTGTTCCATTCAACTGCAGGTGCTAACCTTCATCTTCTTTTCTTGGATATGAGGTTTATGTATTTGATATTTTGAAATTTGTGCGTAAAAAAGACAATGTCACTTGGTAGGTTCAAAATGATTTAGTTCTACGAGCTGGTACAAGCAATTTGTTCGTTTGAAGATGTTCGAGCCCCGATGTATAAGTTCGGCTCAAAATGTAGAAGCGGAATATTCCAAATAGCACGGGATGCTTTCGAGGGTGCTGCTGCATTGAAGATATTTGGCTGGTGATGAGGAATTAGGGTTGATTCAAACACAGTCTGTACATGGAAGTGTAGATGTGATCATGTAGGTGTCGGTGGGATGAGTGTAGAGTCGGTGGAACTGGAGGTGACTGAGAAGTGGGTTGATGTAGACGGGTATAGAGTTGATGTAGATATTATCGGATGATTTGTATGTCTTCTTATTGAAAACTTGTAGATAAATTTGACAACTTTTTCCTCGGAATTTCCTTTCATATATGAACATATTGAATTCCGCTATTTTCCAAATTTCGGAAAGCATCCCAGAAGTGATAAAGAGAATGGACCTGTCCTTGGTGTTTGTCACACCAGCCTGATGACGCTGGAAGTGGAGTTGTGATATTATGGATGAGGCTGAAAAATTCGCTCAAGTTAATCTTCCAGTCTTGTGGCAGCTGTACCTAGCTTCAGTGTGGCCACGGAGCCTATCTCGGAATGTAAGGCCAGGCATGTGCGTACAGGAACTCCCCAACTTGTTCCTCGCCCGGCGTGAGATTGGCGACAAATATGGAAGGTGAATCAGAATGACTCGAGTCAGTAAAAGTGTCCTTGTGGTAGCTGTGTCTAGCTTCAGTGTAGCCACAGAGCGCTATCTCTGCTTGTAGGGCCGGGCATGTGTGTACAGGAACTCCCAAACTAGTTCCTCGCCTGGCGGAGATCAGCGGCTAGTCTGAAGGAAGAATCAGAAAAACTCGAGTCAGTATAAGTCCTTGTGGCAGCTGTGTCTAGCTTCAGTGTGGCCACGGAGCGCTGTCCCAGATGTAAGGCCGGGCATGCGTGTTCAGGAACTCCCCAACTAGTTCCTCGCCCGACGGAGATTGGCGGCTAGTCTAGAGGAAAATCAGGACAACTCGAGTCAGTGTAAGTGTCCTTGTGGCAGCTGTGTCTAGCTTCAGTGTGTCCACGGAGCAGTAGCGCTGCCCGGATGTAGTGCCAGGCCTGTTTTGTACAGGAACTCCCCAACTAGTTCCTCACCCGGCGGTTGATCAGCGGCTAGTCTGGAAGAAGAATAAGAATAACTCGAGTCAGTATAAGTGTCCTTGTGGCAGCTGTGTCTAGCTTCAGTGTGTCCACGGAGCAGTAGCGCTGTCCCGGATGTAGTGCCAGGCCTGTTTTGTACAGGAACTCCCCAACTTGTCCCTCGCCCGGCGGGAGATCAGCGGTTACTGCGATGGTTCATTGTTGGGTTACCAGGACGTTAGAAATTTCTCAATAGAAGCCGCCATATATATAAGAATTCCTATTGAAAAAATATACAAACACCCATATTTCTGGTCTCATAAATATATAACATTATCACTGTGACTTGTAAGTTTAAGATGGTTTTTTATATAACGTCAGGATATATAGACCAAGTTATCTTAGTCTTTATAATATATCCTGGATATAAAATCTTGGACAAACGATTTTTATCGAAACGTCGAATTAATCAAAAGATTTACTGGCCGAAGTATCTTTAATTTTAAGAACTATGAATGCTGGGTCAGAGGCAGCTTCTATCTTTTAAAAGTGTGATTACCTTTAAAATTAAAACTTTAAATAGTCACTATCTTTCTATGTAATTGCTTGACCATTTGAGAATCTATTGAGTAACGTAATGTAGAATGGATGTCGTGGTATTAGAGAAATGTCTCTCTGAATTATATTAGTTCTTCAATACTATTGGAGTTGAAGCATACTTCCTCAACTTCAGATAAACCTACAAGTCAAGTGGTTGAATATGGTGTTTGACATTCAACAGGTCTTCTTCTTCCTATCCCTTCTATCTCTGTAACATTGAGAAGTTTCCTTTCTATTTGGTCTTTATATAAACATCGTGAATTTTTTTACCTCCTGCTGAGAGCTAGCTATATATATTTATAAATCTAATTACCATCAATTGATAAAATTTGGAATAATAATTATTTTTGGCAATGTGTTTCTTATGATAAAGATTATTAAATAACTATAGTTATATAAATTGATGTGATTAAAAAAAAACTCTTATTATATGAAATTATTTTATTCTTTGTCAAATCGACAGTCAATAGAGGGAGAAGAGGGTTGGAGGGGGAATGGCCATTTCTGTTATCTGGTCCCTTTGAAGCGAGCTTGTAGACGTAAGATGCCAGGCACTGGAGATACGTGCTGTGGGAGACACAGGAGTTTCCACGTGAGAGTAGAAAGAGGAAGGAGAGCATGATCAGGGGCTCGAGAGGTTGAATGTTGGTTCACGGAATTCTTCTTTAATCCAAGTGATTTCTTGTGGAACATCAGCAAGCTGGATGTAAGCGCAGGAATACTTTCAGCCTTAGGATCAAGAGTTTGAGTTCCTGGATCTCCGACATCGAGAAGGGAAACTGGATTCGAAAGGTATAGTGGTCAGATCGGTACGTTGGTTCAAACTGGCCAATGGGCGAGGTATGAGCATGATAGGTTTTCGTTAATTCAATCAATATCTTGTTCAGAATAACCCATAGGCTTAGGAGGGCGGTAGGATCCAAGGTTTCTAGTAGTTAGAGATCGGACTTTAGATCAAGAGTATAAGAGGTAATAGGAATATAGGGGCAGAATCCAGGGTTCCAGAAAGTAGGGATCATACTTCAGATCAAGAGCATTAGAGGAAATAGGGATATAGGGTTCCAGCAGGTAGGGATCAGACTTCAAATCAAGATGAGGAAACAGCTTGTCATCAAGGGACCCAGGGGACTGAGGAGTATCATGAGATCCAGTCATCACCTTCAGGGAGGGATCATGGCCATCATTACTTTATTTGGATTGGCTAACGAAAGAGATGAATAACCCTAGGTGTGGTTTTTTCTAAACTCTGTCTAGCTCATTTAGTGACTGTGACATTGCCCTGTTATTCTTTGGCAGTGTATCCACTGTTGTACATACTTGTAAGATTGTTAATGTTGTCGAGTAGTGTCTATGGTGTGGTCTCGTGCCATTAATTATCTTAGCTATTCAAACACCTTGGTCACGTCTATTTTAATTGCAAGATTGTCTTTTTTTGTTTTGCCAGACTTAGGGACCTGATAAAGAATTTTGAGAAATTTACCAATCTATAAAAAAGAATTTTGAGGAAAAAAAAAGCCAATAAAAAGTTAAGCCCTAACGGCCGTTTACTGGTCCCTAAGCCTAGAAATACAATAAAACACAATCTTACAAATAAAATGACAGAAACCAATGATGTCTGAATAATTAAAATAAAAAATGGCCCAAGGCCATGCCATACACACTAAAACCGAAACAACATTAACAGAACTTACAAGTAGGCACCACAGAGGGTACACTACCAAACAACAACAACACAATGTCACAGCCACCAAATAAACTAGACACAGTCTAGAAAAAACACACCTGAGGGCATCCATCTCTCTCTAGCACCAATCTCTGAGTGACAGTCATTTCTAACAATGGAGCATTCCTTGGATACAATATTTTATCCCTTTTTTTTGTAAAAAATTATTATATTTTATTGGGAATTATAAAAATCATTAGACCTAGTAGGAGTCTGAAAGTGTTGCACACTCACCATATTTAGTTTAAAATGCAAGTTTACAAATTTTCTGACTTCTATTTTTTAGGGTAGAGGTGATCAGGAATGAACTAATTTAGCATTATTTACATAAGAAAATATCAATGGCTATATACACATAGTATAGTCAGTTTTACATGAGTCAAAGTTTAGCAAGTAAATATGAATATAGAGATATTGAGAGAGTATATATTTACAGCATTTATATACACCCATACCTCGCTTTGCGTCGGGATTACGTTCCAAAAAAAAACACGACGCAAATTGAAACGACGCAAAGTGAAAATATGTGAAGGCGTAATCAAAAACAAAAGTGTTGGCATATTTTAGGAAAAAAAATTCAAAATAATTAAAGACTCGAATCCAAAACAACGCAACTTCGAAAATCTAACGACGCACAGTGAAAATCAGTAAAAATTAAGCAGCGACGCAACTTCGAAAAAAAGGCAAAGCGAGGTATTGGTGTATATACATTAGACATGATGATACTTAACCCTCGAAACTTCATTTATTTTATAATACTAATTTCTATATTGCCTTTCAAATCTTGAGATTCCAAACTCATACAATCTTGTTCACAATCTTGTTCCCATCCCTGGACACTTTTATTTTCAGTTCATCATTACTCTTCATAATTCACCCTTTCATACCTCATCCAAAAAGGTTAGAAATAGTCAATATTTCACCTTGAAATGAATTTTGATTTTTCATTGAAAAGAAACTCATGCGGTGTAACTTCAAGTGTTGTTTTACAATGAAAGTGTACAAAATTCTGGATAAGCATCGATTTTTAACTATGACTACAACATGGAGTTTGACTCACTTTTAGAGGCTCATGTCTAATGTATAAAAATGGTGTAAATATATACTCTCTCAATATCTCTATATTCATCTTTACTTGCTAAACTGGAACTTTGACTCATGTAAAACTGACTTTACTATGTGTATATAGCCATTGATATTTTCTTATGTAAATTCTACTATGTAAATAATAGTATGTAGTTAATGTCTGAATAAATAGTTTTAAAACGTAAACAAAATTCAGACTTCTAGGTGGCAGTGCTTGTTGGGAATAAACTAGAGAATAGAATTTGTAAATTACCTTTCAAACAGCGAAAATAGGAGCAGCCATTTCTATAGAGTATTCTTAGAACAAATTGGAAATAACAAAATTACAATGTTATTGTATATTTTTAAATAAGAGCCATAATGGTTCAATCAAGGTGTAAAGAAATTGGTACCAGGCAAGATCTAGTGACGGTTGTTTCGACCCTTAGCTTCACAATTTGAAAATTTTCTTTAAATTCTTCATTTTATATCATGATATATACGATAAGCTAACCCCCCACACCGATAAAATGGTGTTTACCTTACATCTCTGAACACTCGGATTTTCCTGGAAAATCTCTTAAAGATTTCTTGAAAAAAGCCATGGTCCACCTGTGCTGTGTGAGCAGAAGAGCTTAAATTGACTTGTTTCATTATATGTATGTTCCATATGTAAATACCTGTTTTCTTTCCTCTTTTCTCTCTCCACTTCTCCCACCCATATTTCCAAAACAAATTTTTTTCCTCCAAATCCATATTCTTATTTTCCATAGGATTATTCAAATAATAATCTGTATATATTTACTATGTGTAAATAATCTTTCTCCATTTTTACCCCTTTGTATATTTCTCACTTTCATAGGTTTCTCCGTCTTGTAACCCCAAGGAGAATCCTCTGTAAGACCTGTGTGTCTTAATAAAGGTTTGTGTGTGTATCATGATATATATAATGGTATGCTGGGGAGCTTCCCTTGCTGAAGAGATATGTGCACATATACGGCTGTATATATTTCCCTACATTTTATCTACACGTTATTTATTCTTTTTATTATACGTTGTCCTTTATTTGATCTTAATATTTTCTCTGTAGTAATTGATCAGAATAATCAATACAATTTTTTGAATTGTCAATAGTCAAAATAATTATATCTCTACATTTTCATATAAATTTGTAAGTTTTAATTTCTTTCTCTCTCTTTTTTTACCCCACTCTTTTTTTCTGTACCTCTCAAGAGAATATCTATATATAAGACTGAATTTATTGATTGATATTATTATAGTAATAAATTTATTGATAGAATGTCCATTCTTTCCCAGCTACAGAAGTAATCATTTTTATCCTTTCTAAGAAATGTTCGAATTTGTATAAAACAAAGGCACTTATGAAAAATTCTATAATTTTTGTAGATTCTTTTTAGATTTTATTTTCTGTTTGAGAAAACCAACCTTTCAGTTTTAATTTTGTTTATAGTCTTGTTTATTGAATTGTATATAAGCAGCTGAAATGTACTTAAGAGCGCAAGTATCTCAAGTTGGGGGATATCTGGTCCGATATGTCAAATAAAATTATCCTTATCGTAGAGGAGAATGTCGAGTATTAAAACAAAACGATCTTCAAATATTTTCATACAAATTGGTTCAATACGATAAGATAAGAAAAGACAAGACTAGTGACTGTCATCAGAAGACATCGTTTGACAGCTAGGACTTGACCAGCGGTCAATGTTATGTTTTCGGAGATCATCTTCATGGCCAAGATGTAGACCATGGAGTTCTGTGATGTTGGGAAGTCTTGGAGGAAGAATAGAGAAACTTCTGAAGCTTCTTCATGGACTTTACTGGCACAGTCAACATTGAGATAGAACTGTAGATAAAGCTTGGCTACAAACATCAATACACAAGAAAGTAACTGCTTAGATCCATTTGAATTATACTTGAAGAAAGTATAGACAGCAGCACAACATACCACAACCACTTGGCAAACATGTAGCATCAACGCTGTGGAGTAAGCATCATTCATTTTCTTCACCGTTCTTGCAACATCTTTAAATTCATTTAGAGCAGAACTCACGAAAGCTTCATCACTTTTGATCGATTGATAGGATACCATTACAATCTTGGCTTTCCTTCTTATTGACAGTAATCGATGCTCTAAACGATAGCAGATAAAATCAAATAAATAAAAATGACAAGTTGACATCATAATGTCGAATTCAATACATGTTGTTGTTATACAAAACATTATCTGGGTTTGTAGACTCTCATTATCGTAGGTTGCTGAGATGAAAAACATATCGGCTACGACAAGAGCAAAGGCAAGTGCTACAATACCAAGGTAGCCTATGCTATGACCTCTTGGTAACGAAGACTTAAAAGCCGAAGAGATCGTATCATCTTCCAGTATCTTCAAAATAGATTTCCCATTCTTAAAAATCAATGTACAAATTAAAGTGATGGTTGCGTTTGTGAGCAAGATCGTGAAGACAAAGAGGATATTCAGAAATCCTGAATGGTAAACCATATAGGCTGTTACACTTGGTAGATTCAAGAAAAGTTGACAGAGTACAAAATGAAGATTGTTCAATTTGGTAGATTTCTTCGTTGGAAGCAATCCGTAGATCATTACCATCTTATAGAGCCATAGTGGCAAAGAACTACGAAGTTTACCAACACAAGTTCCATTTTGTTTCATATTTATCTTAATTTTGATATAATTCTTGTTATTTGGCGTGTCTTACCTTAATTTTGACAGATCTTAGAAAATATCCGCTTGGGGCGCTAGTAGTTTCCTAGGCAGACGATCCTTCTTTAATAAGCGAGCAGACGAGAGGAGGTCAATATTTACCAAGAGATCGTTTATCTTGAACATGTCATTTATTATTAATCCTTGTCATATTCCCTTCAAGATACCCTTATCGAGCTAATTCACTCGATATCATTAACTTGATTTACCGAAATTTGCACTCTTTATGTAAATACAAATCTTTATGTAGAAAAACAACTATAAATCAGATTAATTTTGGGAATGTTTATGTCATCAATGATTAAATTTTCAACGATTTCGTCAGTTTAAGATCCAAACTGCTATTAAATTTCACTGTTTGATTTCTAAACGGTGTTCCAAAAGTCAGTGTGGAGTTTCGAATTACCATTAATGCATCTAAACAATGCTTTTTGTATATCAACAACCACAAGCCTTTCTTAAAGACACTCGTCCCATACAGGATTGTCCCAGATACAGAAGTAAGCATAACAGTTATCTACAGAAAGTGGAGATTAACATTGACCTTTCTTCCAGTTGGATCCATCATCTGTGTTGAGCCTATTGACTGTGCTGTTTTCCAGAATTCGTGAAAGGCCAATGCATTGGGTTGGCCAAATATCAGGAAACAGGTTAAATCAATGTTTGGTTGATTTCGGTTCCACTAGATAGCGCTCTGCCTTCTGAAAAGCACATGTGTTCCTGGTCAGGATATGCCTTTTTTTTTTTATATCAACACCTGACTCACTTTTTTTTTCTATTGTTTCTTCATATATATATATACTTGTATATGTGTGTGTAGATATGTATCGCTATTTTATTTTTAATGGTGACATATGATGGTTTTATTTTATTTGAAGGACAAATTTTTCGCTGTCAAATAGAAGAATAGCCTTCGAGAGAGAGATTTTCTTGGAGTATATTAATGTATAAAAAGAATGATCGTCTCTTCCATCGAAAAAAAATCAAAACTTTTTCTGATATACAATCATGGACAAAACTTAAGGAAGTAGAAAGTCTTTGATGGTCGTCTAGTTTTTTTTGAAGGAGACAGAGGCAATTTTGTCCACACTTGGTTATCTCGCGTGTCTACAATAAGGTCACTATAATATCACAGTTATTGTCTGAATACAGATATACATGCTATTGCTTCTTTTGTTAAATATAATTCGCACCATTAAAACATATATTTGAGAAGCCTGTATGTTAAGGTACAATTTTCAGCTTCCTATAATTTATTCAGTAGTTTTCGTAAGAACAAACATTTATTGTCTATTTGAAAAGGTAAAATCAATATCAGGTAAAAAGTTTCTTTCAATTCAAATTTGCAAGCCCTCGAGCAAATATAAATTAAAAGAAACTTTTTACCTGATATTGATTTTACCTTTTCAATTAATTTTTGGGTAACTATTGCTCACACATTTATTATCTATCTCATTTGATATTTATAAGGTTTTATTGTGATTACAAAAACATGTTCAAATATCAATATAGTAATTTTCATGATGATGCATAGGCGCGCCATCTGTTATCAAAATTCGAAACTATTATAGACGATTATAAACTATTATTGAAAATGTTTCATACGCGTCTATAATAGTTTCGAATTTTGATAGCAATTTTTAGTAAAGTTTTCTTTATTCCTAAAATTATTTATTTGTAATTTTATTCAATCTATTGATGTTTATTGATTTTAAGTCACTATCTCCCATTGGCTTTCTTGAGTGCATGATGTATCCATTGAATCAATATTGAAATAACGCGGTGTGTGTTCAATGATCTGTTTTGAATTATTTCACAGAGCATAAATCCAACCGAACTCGACCCAGAAATTATATCTAAAACTCTCTACTTCCCAAAATCCAGTTATACAAAAATTGTTAAAATTTGATGGAGACCTCAATCTAAGACATAAAAGACCTGGACTTCACTCTACCTGAACTGTGACCTTCCAGTCAGTTCTGAAGGCCATTTTTTAGAAATTCTTGATACCTAACATCCACGACAAAGTGACTCGTGAGCTTTATGCTCGAATGGTACACTGTAAATTTGAGAGCAAATAAATCCAACAAGTATCTTTTGTATCCATTGAAAGTCTTAGATACATGAAATCTCTAAAGTTTTATTTATCTCCTGCTCCACTAGGTTAGGTAATGTAATAGCTTCTTGTTCCATTCAAGTGCAGGCGCTAACTTTCGTGTTCTTTTCTTGGATATGAGGTTTATGTATTTGATATTTTGAAATATTTGCGTAAAGACAATGTCACTTGGTAGGTTCAAAATTATTTAGTTCTACGAGCTGGTACAAGCAATTTGTTCGTTTGAAGATGTTCGAGCCCCGATGTATAAGTTCGGCTCAAAATGTAGAAGCGGAATGTTCCAAATAGCACGGGATGCTTCCGAGGGTGCTGTTGCATTGAAAAGATTAGGCTGGGGATGAGGAATTAGTGTTGATTCAAACACAGTCTGTACATGGAAGTGGCGTAGATGTGATCATGTAGGTGTCGGTGGGATGTGTGTAGAGTCGGTGGAACTAGAGGTGACTGAGAGGTGGGTTGATGTAGACGTGCATAGAGTTGATGTAGATATTAATAGATGATTTGTATGTCTTCTTCTTTAAAGCTTGTAGATCATTTTTCCTACTTTCCCCCCAGAATTTCCTTTCATATATGAGCATATTGAATTCCGCTATTTTCCAAATTTCGGAAAGCATCCCAGAAGTGATAAAGTGAATGGACCTGTTCTCGGTGTATGTCACATCAGCCTGATGACGCTGGAAGTGGAGTTGTGATTTTGTGGATGAGGCTGGAAATTTCGCTCAAGTTCATCTTCCAGTCTTGTGGCAGCTGTTCCAAGCTTCAATATAGCCACGGAGCCTATCTCGGAATGTAAGGCCGGGCATGTGTGTAAAGGAACTCCCCAACTTGTTCCTTGCCCGGCGGAGATCAGCGGCAAATCTGGAGGAAGAATCCGAACAACTCGAGTCAGTATAAGTGTCCTTGTGGTAGCTGTATCTAGCTTCAGTGTAGCCACGGAGCCTATCTCGGAATGTAAGGCCGGGCATATGTGTACAGGAACTCCCCAACTTGTTCTTCGCCCGGCGGAGATCAGCGGATAGTCTGGAGGAAGAATCAGGACAACTCGAGTCAGTGTAAGTGTCTTTGTGGCAGCGGTGTCTAGCTTCAGTGTGGCCACGGAGCGCTGTCCAAGATGTAGGGCCGGGCATGTGTGTACAGGAACTCCCCAACTAGTTCCTCGCCCGGCGGAGATCAGCGGCTAGTCTGGAGGAAGAATCAGGACAACTCGAGTCAGTATAAGTCCTTGTGGCAGCTGTGTCTAGCTTCAGTGTGGCCACGGAGCAGTAGCGCTGTCCCGGATGTAGTGCCAGGCCTGGTTTGTACAGGAACTCCCCAACTAGTTCCTCGCCCGACGGGAGATCAGCGGTTACTGCGATGGTTCATTGTTGGGTTACCAGGACGTTAGGAATTTCTCAATAGAAGCCGCCATATATATAAGAATTTCTGTTACGATGCACTAGCGCGCACTCTGTTATCAAATTACAAAACTATTTTAGAGGCGTAATATTCTTTTTAAAATAAAACAATTTCTACTGCCCTTACTGCAATGGAAAAATTAAAGGGAGGGCCTGGCTCATCAGTGGTGAACCCTCCCAGCGGTTTTGCCAGTTTAATCTACCATACCGCTGTTATATTGCATTTTTGGAACTTCCTTTTATAGTTGACTGTTGTAAGACTCTTGGAATGGGTATTTTAGAAGAACTATGGACATAAGCTTTTAGGACAGCAGAATTAAATATAATTATAAATATATAATATGCTTCGAGCAATCGCTCTTCCGCAAATATCAAATATTACGCCTCTAAAATAGTTTTGTAATTTGATAACAGATGGCGCGCTAGTGCATCGTAACATAATTGTTTAAATAAAAGACACAATTTGATATTTGCGGAAGAGCGATTGCTCGAAGCATATTATATATTTATAAATATATTTAATTCTGCTGTCCTAAAAGCTTATGTCCATAGTTCTTCTAAAATACCCATTCCAAGAGTCTTACAACAGTCAACTATAAAAGGAAGTTCCAAAAATGCAATATAACAGCGGTATGGTAGATTAAACTGGCGAAACCGCTGGGAGGGTTCACCACTGATGAGCCAGGCCCTCCCTTTAATTTTTCCATTGCAGTAAGGACAGTAGAAATTGTTTTATTTTAAAAAGAATATTACGCCTCTAAAATAGTTTTGTAATTTGATAAGAATTTCTATTGAAAAAAAATATACAAACACCCACATTTCTGGCCTCATAAATATATAACATTATCACTGTGACTTGTAAGTTTAAGATGGTTTTTTATAGTACGTCAGGATATATTATAGACCAAGTTATCTTAGTCTTTATAATATATCCTGGATAAAATCTTGGACAAACGATTTTTATCGAAACGTCGAGATAATCAAAAGATTTACTGGCCGAAGTATCTTTAATTTAAGAACTATGAATGCTGGTCAGAGGCAGCTTCTATCTTTTAAAATTGTGATTACCTTTGAAATTAAAACTTTAAATAGCCACAATCTCTCTATGTAATTGTTTGTTCATTTGAGAATCTATTGTGTAACGTAATGGATATTATGGTATTAGAGAAACTTCTTTCTCAATGACATAAGACTCAGTTCTTAAATCCCCATGGGTATTGGGGCATATACTTTTGACTTCATATATCTATAAGTAGTTCTGAAATAGAGCAATCCACATTTAAATCATTAGATAGAATTAAATAATAAAAATAATAAATCTTTTATTCTCAAACCAACATATGCCTTTTTATTATCTAGTACCTATAAGTCAAATGGTTGAACG
The DNA here is from genome assembly GCA_030710605.1 of Cordylochernes scorpioides. Taxonomy (NCBI): domain Eukaryota; kingdom Metazoa; phylum Arthropoda; class Arachnida; order Pseudoscorpiones; family Chernetidae; genus Cordylochernes; species Cordylochernes scorpioides. Next base: position 21,002,739 of record CP092865.1, read on the forward strand.
TGGTGGCCATTCAACAGTTCCTTTTGTTCCTATCCCCTCTATCTCTGTAACATTGAGAAATTTCCTTTCTATTTGGTCTTTATATAAACCATGTGACTTTGTTACCTCCTACTTAGAACTAACTATTGATATTTATAAATCCAATTACCATCAATCGATAAAAATTATAATAATTATTATTTTTGGCAATGTGTTTCTTATGATAAAGATTATTAAATAACTATAGTTATATAAATTTATGTGATTAAAAAAAACCTCTTATTATATGAAATTATTTTATTCTTTGTCAAATCGACAGTCAATAGAGGGAAGAAGAGGGTTGGAGGGGGAATGGCCATTTCTGTTATCCGATCCCTTTGAAGCGAGCTTGTAGATGTAAAATGCCAGGTACTGGAGATACGTGCTGTGGGAGACACAGGAGTTTCCACGTGAGAGTAGAAAGAGGAATGAGAGCATGATCAGGGGCTCGAGAAGTTGAATGTTGGTTCACGGAATTCTTCTTTAATTCAAGTGATTTCTTGTGGAACATCAGCAAGCTGGATGTAAGCGCGGGAATACTTTCAGCCATAGTATCAAGAGTTTGAGTTCCTGGATCTCCGACATCGAAAAGAGAAACTGGATTCAAAAGGTATAGTGGTCAGATCGGTGCGTTGGTTCAAATTGGCCATGGGGCGAGGTATGAGCATGATAAGTTTTCCATGTAATTCAATCAATATCTTGTTCAGAATAACCCATAGGCTTAGGAGGGCGGCAGGATCCAAGGTTTCTAGTAGTTAGAGATCGGACTTTAGATCAAGAGTATAAGAGGTAATAGGAATATAGGGGCAGCACCCAGGGGTTCCAGCAGGGAGAGATCAGACTTCAGATCAAGAGCATTAGAGGAAATAGGGATATAGGGGAGGATCCAGCAGGTAGGGATCAGATTTCAGATCAAGATAATAAGAGTAAAGAGGAATATAGGGGCAGGATACATGGTTCCAGCAGGGAGGGATCAGACTTCAGATCAAGAGTATAAGAGGAAATAGGAATATAGAGGGCAGGATCCAGGGGTTCCACCAGGGAGGGATCAGATCAAAATAATCAGAGGAAACAGCTTGTCATCAAGGGACCCAGGGGACTGAGGAGCATCATAAAATCCAGGCATCAGCTTCAGGGAGGGATTATGGCCATCATTACTTTATTTGGATTGGCTAACGAAAGAGATGAATAACCCTAGGTGTGGTTTTTTCTAAACTCTGTCTAGCTCATTTAGTGACTGTGACATTGCCCTGTTATTCTTTGGCAGTGTATCCACTGTTGTACATACTTGTAAGATTGTTAATGTTGTCGAGTAGTGTCTATGGTGTGGTCTCGTGCCATTAATTATCTTAGCTATTCAAACACCTTGGTCACGTCTATTTTAATTGCAAGATTGTCTTTTTTTGTTTTGCCAGACTTAGGGACCTGATAAAGAATTTTGAGAAATTTACCAATCTATAAAAAAGAATTTTGAGGGAAAAAAAAGCCAATGAAAAGTTAAGCCCTAACGGCCGTTTACTGGTCCCTAAGCCTAGAAATACAATAAAACACAATCTTGCAAATAAAATGACAGAAACCAATGATGTCTGAATAATTAAAATAAAAAATGGCCCAAGGCCATGCCATACACACTAACACCGAAACAACATTAACAACACCTACAAGTAGGCACCACAGAGGGTACACTACCAAACAACAACAACACAATGTCACAGCCACCAAATAAACTAGCCACAGTCTAGAAAAAACACACCTGAGGGCATCCATCTCTCTCTAACACCAATCTCTGAGTAACAGTGGAATGTAACAATGGATCATTCCTTGGATACAATATTTTATCCTTTTTTTTTTGTAAAAAATTATTATATTTTATTGAGAATTATAAAAATCAATAATCATTAGACCTAGTAGGAGTCTGAAAGTGTTGCACACTCACCATATTTAGTTTAGAATGCAAGTTTACAAATTTTCTGACTTCTATGTTTTAGGGTAGAGGTGATCAGGAATGGACTAATTTAGTATTATTTACATAAGAAAATATCAATGGCTATATACACATAGTAAAGTCAGTTTTACATGAGTCAAAGTTTAGTAAGTAAAGATGAATATAGAGATATTGAGAGAGTATATATTTACACCATTTATATACACCCATACCTCGCTTTGCGTCGGGGTTACGTTCCAAAAAAAAAAAAAAACACGACGCAAAGTGAAAATATGTGAAGGCGCAATCAAAAACAAAAGTGTTGGCATATTTTAGGGAAAAAAAATCAAAATAATTAAAGACTCGAATCCAAAACAACGCAACTTCGAAAATCTAACGACGCACAGTGAAAATCAGTAAAAATTAAGCAGCGACGCAACTTCGAAAAAAACGCAAAGCGAGGTATTGGTGTATATACATTAGACATGATGATACTTAACCCTGGAAGCTTTTTTTTTTTTATAATACTAATTTCTATATTGCCTTTCAAATCTTGAGATTCCAGACTCATACAATCTTGTTCCCATCCCTGGACACTTTTATTTTCCGTTCATCATTACTCTTCATAATTCACCCTTTCATACCTCATCCAAAAAGGTTAGAAATAGTCAATATTTCTCCTTGAAATAAATTTTGATTTTTCATTGAAAAGAAACTCATGCAGTGTAACTTCAAGTGTTGTTTTACAATGAAAGTGTACAAAATTCTGGATAAGCATCGATTTTAACTATGACTATAACATCGAAATCGAGTTTGACTCACTTTTAGAGGCTCATGTCTAATGTATAAAAATGCTGTAAATATATACTCTCTCATTATCTCTATATTCATCATTACTTGCTAAACAGAAACTTTGCCTCATGTAAAACTGACTTTACTATGTGTATATAGCCATTGATGTTTTCTTATGTAAATTCTACTATGTAAATAATACTATGTAGTTAATGTCTGAATAAAGAGTTTTAAAACGTAAACAAAATTCAGACTTCTAGGTGGCAGTGCTTGTTGGGAATAAACTAGATAATAGAATTTGTAAATTACCTTTCAAACGGCGAAAGTAGGATCAGACATTTCTATAGAGTATTCTTAGAACAAATTGGAAATAACAAAATTACAATGTTCTTGTTTATTTTAAAATGAGGGTCATAATGGTTCAATCAAAGTGGAAAGAAATTGGTACCTGGCACGTTCTAGTGACGGTTGTTTCGACCCTTAGCTTCACAATTTGAAAATTTTCTTAAAATTCTTCATTTTATATCATGATATATACGATAAGCCAACCCCCCCACACCGATAAAACGGTGTTTACCTTACATCTCTGAACACTCGGATTTTCCTGGAAAATCTCTTAAAGATTTCTTTAAAAAAGCCATGGTCCACCTGTGCTGTGTGAGCAGAAGAGCTCAAATTGACTTATTCCATTATATGTATGTTCCATATGTAAATACCTGTTTTCTTTCCTCTTTTCGCTCTCCACTTCTCCCACCCATATTTCCAAAAAAAAAAAGTTTCCAAATCCATATTCTTATTTTTCATAGGATTATTCAAATAATAATCTGTATATATTTACCATGTGTATATAATCTTTCTCCATTTTTACCCCTTTGTATATTTCCCACTTTCATGGGTTTCTCCGTCTTGTAACCCCAAGGAGAATCCTCTGTAAGACCTGTGTGTCTTAATAAAGGTTTTTGTGGGTGTGTTTCGACCCTTAGCTTTACTATTTTCAAATTTTCTTGAAATTCTTTATTTTATATCATGATATATATAATGAGGTGCTGGGGAGCTTCCCTTGATAAAGGGATATGTGCACATATACGGTTGTATATATCTACACGTTATTTATTCTTTTTATTTTATATTATCCTTTATTTGATCTTAATATTTTCTCTGTAGTAATTGATTGGAAGAATAAATAAAATATTTTAAATTGTCAATAGTCAAAATAATTATAGCTCTACATTTTTCATATAACTTTGTTTAATTAAAAAGGCATATATTGGATCAAAATATCATTTATTTTACCAATATTTCAGTTGGCTGAACGCCAACCTTTATCACACATATGTTATAACACCTTAATAAAGGTTGGCGTTCAGCCAACTGAAATATTGTTAAAGTAATTGATATTTTGATCCAATATATGCCTTTTTAATTGAATATTTATTTATGGATTGATCTATTTTCAAAATATAACTTTATAAGTTTTAATTTCTTTCTCTCCCTCTTTTTTCCCCCACTCTTTTTTTTTTTGTATCTCTCAGGAGAATATCTATGTATAACACTAAATTTATATTGATTGATATTGTCACGGTAGAGATAACGAGCACTACAAAAGTTTAAGTAAAAAATAGTTTATTTAGAAAATGCAAAACTATCTCTAAAAATTTATTTACAAGTAAAATATATAATAATCGCAATGAGTGACTATGCAAATATTAATGATGATATACCACAGAATATTTAAAATAATTATTCAGTGACATTGCCCCCTTCCTAGATGAACAGCGTCCCGCTGTAATTATTACTTGAACAGATCAGCTTGGTCCTCAGGGTCATGGTAGGGTTTCATTCTCAGTACATGGACCAGGTCTCTTGTTTGGCGTCTCCTGGTTGGTTGGTCCACAGGTTCAACTTCGAAGGTCACGTCAGAGAGTTTCCGAGTAACCCTGTATGGCCCGAAGTACCTTTTCATCAGTTTTTCTGAGAGTCCCACCTTTCTTATCGGGATGAAAATCCATACCAGGTCACCAACGTCGTAATCCATTGCTTCGTGCTTTGAGTCATATCTGGCCTTGTCCTTTTCTTGGGCTTTCAAGGTTTCTAATCTTGCTAGCTGCCTAGTCTCTTCGACTCGCGAGGCAATCCTCTGACTGTAATCCTCTTGGAGATCTTCATGCGGATTTGGGAAAAGAGTGTCTACAGTTGTCTCGGCTTCGCGTCCATGAATCAGTTCAAAAGGGGTAAAACCTGTCGTATCTTGTTTTGCCGTGTTGTAGGCGAACGTAACGTAGGGCAGGATTACGTCCCAGTCCTTCTGTTCAACACTTACATACATAGCGATCATGTTGGCTAAGGTTTTGTTTAATCTCTCCGTAAGTCCATTCGTCTGGGGATGATACGCTGTTGTGAACCGATGTATCGACGAGCATTGATTGGTGAGTTCCGCAATCAACTTGGATTGGAATACTCGTCCTCGGTCCGTGATGATTTCTCTGGGGGCTCCGTGCTTGAGAACAACATCTTCCATTAAGAACTTGGCTGCTTCTTTTGCTTCCCCTGTGGGTAAGGCTTTAGTAACAGCAAATCGAGTAAGATAGTCAGTGCAGACTATGATCCATTTATTACCAGTATCAGACTTGGGAAATCTTCCAAGGAGGTCCATTCCAACTCTCTGAAAAGGGGAGGTTGCAGGCGGTATTGCCTTAAGTAGTCCGGGTGGCTTTTGAGTTGATTGTTTCTTTCTTTGGCACTCTTTACAATGAGCGACATACTTCCGTATGTCCCGGAGAAGTCCTGGCCAGAAATATTTGTTTTTGACTCTCTCATATGTCTTCGAAAATCCAAGATGACCTGCTGTGGGAGCGTCGTGTAAACTTTTCAGTAGTTCTAAGCGTAAGTGCCTGGGAACAACTAAAAGGTGTTGGTTTCCCAGGGGGGTCGAAATTCTTTTTGTATAAGGTTCCTTTTAACATTTCATATGCTTTCGATTCTGCGCCAAATCTTTCTGTTTCTTCTATCAATTTACTAATTTTAGGGTCTTTTCTTTGTTCAGCCTAAAAGCACGTCAGAGCAGTTATTGAGGGTATATCATCATCCTCATCATTGTATGCTTCCTCCGATTCAAGTTGGAGAGGATTTCGAGAAAGACAGTCGGCATCTTGGTGTTTGCGTCCACTTTAATAAACAACTGTTACGTTGTATTCTTGGAGTTTTAAAGCCCATCTTGCTAGTCTTCCTGTCGGGTCCTTCAGGTTAGATAACCAGCAAAGAGCGTGGTGGTCAGTGACGATGACAAACTCACGACCAAAAAGGTACGGTCGAAATTTGTTGATGGCCCATATTGCGGCCAAGCATTCTCTTTCCGTTGTTGAGTAATTCTTCTCCGCCTTCGATAAAGTTCTTGAAGCATAACCAACTGGCCGCTCCTTCCCATCGTTGATCTGCACGAGGACAGCTCCAATTCCATAACCGCTGGCGTCAGTATGAAGCTCGGTTGGCAGTTGTTCTTCGAAATAGGCAAGAACAGGTTCAGACATCAATGCTTCTTTCAAGGAATCAAAAGCATCCTGTTGGTCAGAGTTCCACGTGAATTTATTATCTTTTTGAGGACTTCGTGTAGAGGAGCAGCTTTCTCAGCAAAATTTTCGATAAATCTACGATAATAGGAGCATAAGCCAATGAAGCTTCTCACATCTGTTATAGATCTTGGGGTCGGAAACCTGGCGATAGCTTCAATCTTTTTCTGGATCGGGATAAATACCTTTACTATCGACGAGGTGTCCAAACACTCTTATTCGTTTGGTTCCGAAAAGGCACTTTTTGGGGTTGAGGCGTAGCTCGGCTTTGTCGAGACATTGTAGCATGATTTCAAGCCGGTGTAAATGTTCGTTGAACGATTTGGAATACACAACGATGTCGTCTAAATAACAGAGGGCCATCGTCCATTTCAGGCCTTTCAATATCTTGTCCATCATGCGCTCGAATGTTGCAGGGGCATTACATAGGCCAAAGGGCATGACCAGGAATTCATAGAGTCCGTCAGGGGTAATAAAGGCAGTTTTTTCTCTATCTGCTTCGTCGACTTCTATTTGCCAATATCCTGAACGAAGGTCCATTGATGAATAAAATTTGGCTCCTTTCAGGGAGTCAAGTGTATCATCGATTCGAGGTAGTGGGTAAACGTCTTTTTTAGTAACCTTGTTTAGTCGTCTGTAATCCACACAGAAACGCCAGTTACCATCCTTCTTCTTCACTAAAATAACCGGCGATGACCATGGACTTTCCGAATGACGTATAATCCCGGCGTCTAGCATTTTGTCCACTTCCGTTTGGATTGCTTGGCGTTCTGTAGGGGAGACTCGATATGGTCTATGCTTAATAGGCTGATGGTTTCCAGTTTCAATTTTATGCTTGGTTACTGAAGTTTGCTTTACTGGTTCATTATTTTTATCAAATATTTTATCATGTCGCTTTAAAATTGATAAGATTTGAGACTGCTGCTACTCTGATAAATCATCACTAATTAGATTTTGTAAAAATTTAAAGTCACCTTTATCAGCATGACTGGCATGATTCCTATCTTTCACCTCCTTATTAAATTCAGAACATTCTGAAATAGCCGTCAAGTTATTTTCTTCAACCCTTTGAATTTTTCCCAGGCACATTCCCTTTGGGACTATTTGAGCTGTGGTGCCAGAATTTACTATCCAAAGTTTTCCTTTATTATGGGAAAGCCTGAATAATGCACAGGGAAGTGTTAACCCTTTTCCTATTGATACCTTTTTCGAAGGTTCAAAAAGTACCTGATTTTGCCCATTAAGCTCTTCACTCATAACATTTATTAGTTTGGCAGATTCGGCTGGGATTACGACGCTTCTGCTAGCCACAACCTTTCCCATGGAAGCTGGTGAATTTAGTACATCTTTGGCCTCTTCCAATCTGATTTCGGCGCGTCCACAATCAATCACGGTATTTGATGCCTCTAGGAAATCCCATCCGAGGATAATACTTGGGTTACTATTAGGGAGGACGATAAACTCAAGCGGCCGTTCCAATCCATTGATACTCAAGCTGATTGTGCATCGGCCGATCGATGTAACATTCTTGCCATCAGCAACTTTCAGAGCCATTCCGCTATCCTTGAACATGGTCTTTTTTAATTGTCGTCTTAATCCATCAGAGATAACCGAAAAAGAGGAACCTGAATCGACTAGAGCAGAAAACGCAATGTCATCAATGATGATTTCGACATAATTTTGTTGTAATTTAGCGGCTGTCGACGATGCAGGGTTTTTCACACCCGCGGCTTCCCCCTCGAAAGAAGACGCGACGCTTAGTTTTTTTCTAGATTGTAGCGGCGTGGGGATTGGCTTGTATGGCGGCCTGGGGAAACGGACTGGCGTCTTGGGGATCTTCCTCTGTTTGGATACGGCGATTGTCTGCGGTAGGTTTGGCTTCTTATGGCTTGGTGGTCACCAATTTGAGGTTCTTGGGTGCTTGGTGCATGTCCTTCGGGTCTCTGCGTCCATTGTCGGCGTTCTCTACAATATCGCTTAACATGGCCTGGGCGGCCGCAATTAAAACATATTGGGATGTTGTCATGCGTCCTCCATTCATCCGTTCTTCGTTGTGGTGGCGTCTGGTTATATATGGGTGTTTGGGTAGGGTACTGATGTCGTGGAACCTGGTTGAATGTACGTGTTTGGTTGGGGTACGACTGTCGTGGTGGAGGCCTTTGAATAGGCTTCGAAATTGCAGCTACGTTTTTTTTAATCTCTTCTCGGATAATCTCTTTCAGAGAAGATGGTTCAGGGGTAGTTGACTCCGGATTTAGTGCGCGATGAACCTCTTCACGCACGATGCGTCGGACCAAGTCTTCCATTGATTCAGAGTCTGCTGAACCGATGGCAGCAACATTCGGTAGTCTGTCGAATACTACACGTTTATTTACACGTTTTTTATTTGAAGCCTCGATTTTTCGGCACCATTTGATGAACTCGTCGATAGTTGCGATGTCTAAAATGATCATTGACCGATATATCTCCTCCGATATTCCTTTCGTCAAGTGTGCGATTATTTCATTTTCCATCATAGCCGGATCTACTTCTCTGCACAGATGGAGAACATCTTGAATGTAGGAGTCACTGGTCTCCTCCTTCCCCTGAGCTCGAGTTTTGAGCTTCTCCGCGAGCTGATCTTTTTGGGTGACATGATGTCCGAAATTCTGAGAAAACATTTTCACAAAAATATCCCATGAATTAATTTTCTCTTCAACATTTTCGTACCATCTGTGCGCTGTTCCTTGGAGGAAAAAATAAACATTTGCGAGGCACATTGAATCATCCCAGCAATTATAGCGGGCGACGCGATGGAACTCCTTCAACCATTTTTCTGGATTCTGGTTGCGTTCTCCAGTAAAAATAGAAGGGTTTCTAAAAGGTTGAAAGTGGTACTCACTCATTTTTGTCTGTGTCTCTTGATTGATCATAGCGATGTTTTCCTCAGGTTCTAGTCTTTGTAGTCTTCGGCTTCTTCTAATAGCTTGGGCGTCGAGGGAATATTCCAGCTTCTCCACCAGTTGTCACGGTAGAGATAACGAGCACTACAAAAGTTTAAGTAAAAAATAGTTTATTTAGAAAATGCAAAACTATCTCTAAAAATTTATATTTACAAGTAAAATATATAATAATCGTAATGAGTGACTATGCAAATATTAATGATGATATACCACAGAATATTTAAAATAATTATTCAGTGACAATATTATTATAGTAATGCAATTTTTCCTTAATTAAAAAATAATAATTAAAAAGGTTTCTGGAGATAAGTTTTTAAATTTTATTAAAGCAGTCTCAATCTTTAGGACATCTCTGTCCCTCTACAGAAGTACATGTATAAAAACGAATAAAATTTAATTATTTAATTAATATCCAGGAGATTTAAATCAATTGACAATTATTCCTTATTATCGTAGAAAATTCATAAATATTCAAAAGTATTCATAAAGCCATCTTTAAATATTTTCATACAAATTGGTTCAGTACGATAAGATAAGAGAAGACAAGACTACTGATTGTCAGTAGAAGACATCGTTTGACAGCTAGAACTTGACCAGCGGTCAATGTTATGTTTTCGGAGATCATCTTCATGGCCAAGATGTAAACCATGGAGTTGTGTGATGTTGGGAAGTCTTGGAGGAAGAATAGAGAAACTTCTGAAGCTTCTTCATGGACTTTACTGGCACAGTCAACATTGAGGTAGAACTGTAGATAGAGCTTGGCTACAAACATCAACACACAAGAAAGTAACTGCTTAGATCCATTTGAGTTATACTTGAAGAAAGTATAGACAGCAGCACAACATACCACAACCACTTGGCAAACATGTAGCATCAACGCTGTGGAGTAAGCATCATGTGTGTTCAATGATCTGTTTTGAATTATTTTACATAGCATATATCCAACAAGTATCTTTTGTATTCATTGAAAGTCTTAGAAACTTGAAATCTCTAAAGTTTTATTTATTTCCTGCTCTACTAGGTTAGGTAATGTTACAGCGTCTTGTTCCATTCAACTGGGGGTTGCTAACTTTCGTCTTCTTTTCTTGGATATGAGGTTTATGTATTTGATATTTTGAAATATTTGCGTAAAGACAATGTCACTTGGTAGGTTCAAAATTATTTAGTTCTACGAGCCGGAACAAGCAATTTGTTCGTTTGAAGATGTTCGAGCCCCGATGTATAAGTTCGGCTCAAAATGTAGAAGCGGAATGTTCCAAATAGCACGGGATGCTTCCGAGGGTGCTGTTGCGTTGAAGAGATTTGGCTGGTGATGAGGAATTAGTGTTGATTCAAACACAGTCTGTACATGGGAGTGTAGATGTGATCATGTAGGTGTCGGTGGGATGTGTGTAGAGTCGGTGGAACTGGAGGTGACTGATGTAGACGGGTATAGAGTTGATGTAGATATTATCGGATGATTTGTATGTCTTCTTCTTTAAAGCTTGTAGATCATTTTTCCTACTTTTCCCCCAGAATTTCCTTTCATATATGAACATATTGAATTCCGCTATTTTCCAAATTTCGGGGAGCATCCCAGAAGTGAGAAAGAGAATGGACCTGTCCTTGGTGCTTGTCGTGACAGCCTGATGACGCTGGAAGTGGAGTTGTGATATTATGGATGAGGCTGAAAAATTCGCTCAAGTTAATCTTCCAGTCTTGTGGCAGCTGTACCTAGCTTCAGTGTGGCCACGGAGCCTATCTCGGAATGTAAGGCCGGGCATGTGTGTACAGGAACTCCCCAACTTGTTCCTCGCCCGGCGGGAGATTGGCGACAAATATGGAAGATGAATCCGAAAACTCGAGTCAGTATAAGTGTCCTTGTGGCAGCTGTGTCTAGCTTCAGTGTAGCCACGGAGCGCTATCTCTGCTTGTAGGGCCGGGCATGTGTGTACAGGAACTCCCCAACTAGTTCCTCGCCCGGCGGAGATCAGCGGCTAGTCTGGAGGAAGAATCAGGACAACTCGAGTCAGTATAAGTGTCCTTGTGGCAGCTGTGTCCAGCTTCAGTAGGGCACGGAGCGCTGTCCAAGATGTAGGGCCAGGCATGTGTGTACAGGAACTCCCCAACTTGTTCCTCGCCCGGCGGGAGATTGGCGACAAATATGGAAGGTGAATCAGAATAACTCGAGGCAGTAAAAGTGTCCTTGTGGCAGCTGTGTCTAGCTTCAGTGTGGCCACGGAGCGCTGTCCCAGATGTAAGGCTGGGCATGTGTGTACAGGAACTCCCCAACTTGTTCCTCGCCCGGCGGAGATCAGCGGCTAGTCTGGAGGAAGAATCAGAAAAACTCGAGTCAGTATAAGTCCTTGTGGCAGCTGTGTCTAGCTTCAGTGTGGCCACGGAGCGCTATCCCAAATGTAAGGCCGGGCATGTGTGTACAGGAACTCCCCAACTTGTTCCTCGCCCGGCGGAGATCAGCGGCTAGTCTGGAGGAAGAATCAGAAAAACTCGAGTCAGTATAAGTCCTTGTGGCAGCTGTATCTAGCTTCAGTGTGGCCACGGAGCGCTGTCCCAGATGTAAGGCCGGACATGTGTGTACAGGAACTCCCCAACTAGTTCCTCGACCGGCGGAGATCAGCGGCTAGTCTGGAGGATGAATCAGGACAACTCGAGTCAGTATAAGTCCTTGTGGCAGCTGTGTCTAGCTTCAGTGAGGCCACGGAGCAGTAGCGCTGTCCCGGATGTAGTGCCAGGCCTGTTTTGTACAGGAACTCCCCAACTAGTTCCTCGCCCGGCGGGAGATCAGCGGTTACTGCGATGGTTCATTGTAGGGTTACCAGGACGTTAGGAATTCCCCAATAGAAAAAAGCCGCCATATATATAAGAATTCCTATTGAAAAAATATACAAACACCCATATTTCTGGTCTCATAAATATATAACATTATCACTGTGACTTGTTAGTTTAAGATGGGTTTTTTATAGTACGTCAGGATATATAGACCAAGTTATCTTAGTCTTTATAATATACTAGACGAATGGCCCGGGCAATGCCCGGGTTTTACCCGAGTGCGAATATATTTTAAAAACGTTTTAATTCAAATACTATTCGTTACAATTATAAATTGGCGCCATGGATGTCACTCTTGTGAAACGTCCCGTTCCAAACTGTGTGTTTTTAAAATATTTTAACTATATATAATATAACGGTATAATAACGGTATAAAGAAATAATGAGCCTATAGCCTAGTGGTCATGGCATCTGCCCGGTAAGCGGAAGGTCGTGGGTTCGATTCCCATCCCTTGACCTTGTATACATCTTGCTTCCTAGGGTTGCCTAGAGTGGCCGCTATAGACAGGGTGGTCTGTATAGACAGGTGGATGTATCACACAGCTGATAACAGGGTTGCCTAGAGTGGCCGCTATAGACAGGGTGGTCTGTATCGACAGGTGGATGTATCACACAGCTGATAACAGGGTTGTCTAGAGTGGTCGCTATAGACAGGGTGGTCTGTATAGACAGGTGTATGTATCACACTGCTGATAACAGGGTTGCCTAAAGTGACCGCTATAGACAGGGTGGTCTGTATAGACAGGTGGATGTAGCACACTGATGATAACAGGGTTGCCTAAAGTGACCGCAATAGACAGGGTGGTCTGTATAGACAGGTGGATGTATCACACAGCTGATAACAGGGTTGTCTAGAGTGGCCGCTATAGACAGGTGTATGTATCACACAGCTGATAACAGGGTTATCTAGAATGGCCGCTATATACAGGGTGGTCTGTATAGACAGGTTAATGTAACACACTGCTGATAACAGGGTTGCCTAAAGTGACCGCTATAGACAGGGTGGTCTGTATAGACAGGTGAATGTAACACACTGATGATAACAGGGTTGCCTAAAGTGACCGCTATAGACAGGGTGGTCTGTATAGACAGGTGGATGTAGCACACTGCTGATAACAGGGGTGTCTAGAGTGGCCGCTATAGACAGGGTGGTCTGTATAGACAGGTGGATGTAACGCACTGCTGATAACAGGGTTGTCTAGAATGGCCGCTATAGACAGGTGTATGTATCACACAGCTGATAACAGGGTTGTCTAGAGGGGGGCAGGGAGGCCACGTGTTCGCCGGCAGCCAATGGGCGCGCATTCTATCCGTGAACTTCAGACAGTGAGCTTCAGACAGTGAACTTCAGACAGTGAACTTCAGACAGACAGAATAAGGCAATTATATAAGTAGATCCTGGATAAAATCTTGGACAAACGATTTTTATCGAAACGTCGAGATAATCAAAAGATTTACTGGCCGAAGTATCTTTAATTTTAAAAACTATGAATTCTTGTCAGAAGCAGCTTCTATCTTTTAAAATTGTGATTACCTTTCAAATTAAAACTTAAATAGCCACAATCTCTCTATGTAATTGTTTGTTCATTTGAGAATCTATTGTGTAACGTAATGTAGAATGGATGTTGTGGTATTAGAGAAACTTCTTTCTCAATGACATAAGACTCAGTTCTTAAATCCCCATGGGTATTGGGGTATATACCCTCTCGACTCATATACCTAAAAGTCGTTCTGAAATAGAACAATCCATATTTAAATCATTAGATAGAAATAAATAATAAAGATAATAAATCTTTTATTCAAACCAACATATGCCTTTTTATTATCTAGTACCTATAAGTCAAATGGTTGAACGTGGTGGCCATTCAACAGTTCCTAATTTTCCTATCCCCTCTATCTCTGTAACATTGAGAAGATCACTTTCTATTTGGTCTCTTTATATGAACCTTGTGACTTTGCTACCCTCTACTGAACTTAACTATAGATATTTATAAATTCAATTACCATCAATCGATAAAATTTGGAATAATAATTATTTTTGGCAATGTGTTTCTTATGATAAAGATTATTAAATAACTATAGTTATATAAATTTATGTGATTAAAAAAAAACCTCTTATTATATGAAATTATTTTATTCTTTCTTTGTCAAATCGACAGTCAATAGAGGGAAGAAGAGGGTTGGAGGGGGGATGGCCATTTCTGTTATCTGGTCCCTTTGAAGCGAGCTTGTAGATGTAAGATGCCAGGTACTGGAGATACGTGCTGTGAGAGACACAGGAGTTTCCACGTGAGAGTAGAAAGAGGAATGAGAGCATGATCAGGGGCTCGAGAAGTTGAATTTTGGTTCACGGAATTCTTATTTAATCCAAGTGATTTCTCGTGAGACATCAGCAAGCTGGATGTAAGCGGGAGAATACATTTCAGTCTTAGAATCAAGAGTTTGAGTTCCTGGATCTCCGACATCGAGAAGAGAAACTGGATTCAAAAGGTATAGTGGTCAGATCGGTGCGTTGGTTCAAACGGGCCAATGGACGAGGCATGAGCATGATAAGTTTTTCATGTAATTCAATCAATATCTTGTTCAGAATAACCCATAGGCTTAGGAGGGCGGCAGGATCCAGGTCTTCTAGAAGTTAGAGATCGGACTTTAGATCAAGAGTATAAGAGGAAATAGGAATATAGGGGCAGCACCCAGGGGTTCCAGCAGGGAGAGATCAGACTTCAGATCAAGAGCATTAGAGGAAATAGGGATATAGGGGAGGATCCAGCAGGTAGGGATCAGATTTCAGATCAAGATAATAAGAGTAAAGAGGAATATAGGGGCAGGATACATGGTTCCAGCAGGGAGGGATCAGACTTCAGATCAAGAGTATAAGAGGAAATAGGAATATAGAGGGCAGGATCCAGGGGTTCCACCAGGGAGGGATCAGATCAAAATAATCAGAGGAAACAGCTTGTCATCAAGGGACCCAGGGGACTGAGGAGCATCATGAGATCCAGGCATCACCTTCAGGGAGGGATCATGGCCATCATTACTTTATTTGGATTGGCTAACGAAAGAGATGAATAACCCTAGGTGTGGTTTTTTCTAAAATCTGTCTAGCTCATTTAGTGACTGTGACATTGCCCTGTTATTCTTTGGCAGTGTATCCACTGTTGTACATACTTGTAAGATTGTTAATGTTGTCGAGTAGTGTCTATGGTGTGGTCTCGTGCCATTAATTATCTTAGCTATTCAAACACCTTGGTCACGTCTATTTTAATTGCAAGATTGTCTTTTTTTGTTTTGCCAGACTTAGGGACCTGATAAAGAATTTTGAGAAATTTACCAATCTATAAAAAAGAATTTTGAGGAAAAAAAAGCCAATGAAAAGTTAAGCCCTAACGGCCGTTTACTGGTCCCTAAGCCTAGAAATACAATAAAACACAATCTTGCAAATAAAATGACAGAAACCAATGATGTCTGAATAATTAAAATAAAAAATGGCCCAAGGCCATGCCATACACACTAAAACCGAAACAACATTAACAACACCTACAAGTAGGCACCACAGAGGGTACACTACCAAACAACAACAACACAATGTCACAGCCACCAAATAAACTAGACACAGTCTATAAAAAACACACCTGAGGGCATCCATCTCTCTCTAACACCAATCTCTGAGTAACAGTGGAATGTAACAATGGAGCATTCCTTGGATACAATATTTTATCCTTTTTTTTTTTTGTAAAATATTATTATATTTTATTGAGAATTATAAAAATCAATAATCATTAGACCTAGTAGAAGTATGAAAGTGTTGCACACTCACCATATTTAGTTTAGAATGCAAGTTCACAAATTTTCTGACTTCTATGTTTTAGGGTAGAGGTGATCAGGAATGGACTAATTTAGTATTATTTACATAAGAAAATATCAATGGCTATATACACATAGTAAAGTCAGTTTTACATGAGTCAAAGTTTAGCAAGTAAAGATGAATATAGAGATATTGAGAGAGTATATATTTACACCATTTATATACACCCATACCTCGCTTTGCGTCGGGGTTACGTTCCAAAAAAAAAAAAACGACGCAAATTGAAACGACGCAAAGTGAAAATATGTGAAGGCGCAATCAAAAACAAAAGTGTTGGCATATTTTAGGGAAAAAAAATCAAAATAATTAAAGACTCGAATCCAAAACAACGTAACTTCGAAAATCTAACGACTCACAGTGAAAATCAGTAAAAATTAAGCAGCGACGCAACTTCGAAAAAAACGCAAAGCGAGGTATTGGTGTATATACATTAGACATGATGATACTTAACCCTGGAAGCTTCATTTATTTTATAATACTAATTTCTATATTGCCTTTCAAATCTTGAGATTCCAGACTCATACAATCTTGTTCCCATCCCTGGACACTTTTATTTTCCGTTCATCATTACTCTTCATAATTCACCCTTTCATACCTCATCCAAAAAGGTTAGAAATAGTCAATATTTCTCCTTGAAATAAATTTTGATTTTTCATTGAAAAGAAACTCATGCAGTGTAACTTCAAGTGTTGTTTTACAATGAAAGTGTACAAAATTCTGGATAAGCATCGATTTTAACTATGACTATAACATCGAAATCGAGTTTGACTCACTTTTAGAGGCTCATGTCTAATGTATAAAAATGCTGTAAATATATACTCTCTCATTATCTCTATATTCATCATTACTTGCTAAACTGAAACTTTGCCTCACGTAAAACTGACTTTACTATGTGTATATAGCCATTGATGTTTTCTTATGTAAATTCTACTATGTAAATAATACTATGTAGTTAATGTCTGAATAAAGAGTTTTAAAACGTAAACAAAATTCAGACTTCTAGGTGGCAGTGCTTGTTGGGAATAAACTATAGAGAATATAATTTGTAAATTACCTTTCAAACGGCGAAAGTAGGATCAGACATTTCTATAGAGTATTCTTAGAACAAATTGGAATTAACAAAATTACAATGTTCTTGTTTATTTTAAAATGAGAGTCATAATGGTTCAATCAGGATGGAAAGAAATTGGTACCAGGCAAGTTCTAGTGACGGTTGTTTCGACCCTTAGCTTCACAATTTGAAAATTTTCTTTAAATTCTTCATTTTATATAATGATATATACGATAAGCTAACCCCCCGCACCGATAAAACGGTGTTTACCTTACATCTCTGAACACTCGGATTTTCCTGGAAAATCTCCTAAAGATTTCTTTAAAAAAGCCATGGTCCACCTGTGCTGTGTGAGTAGAAAAGCTTAAATTGACTTGTTTCATTATATGTATGTTCCATATGTAAATACCTGTTTTCTTTCCTCTTTTCGCTCTCCACTTCTCCCACCCATATTTCCAAAAAAAAAACTTTTTTTTCCCAAATCCATATTCTTATTTTTCATTGGATTATTCAAATAATAATCTGTATATATTGTTGCGCTGGTGACCTGATGTACTGGGAAGAAACATTCGTGAAGTCTTTTTAACGTTTATTCACCAACCAAAAGTTTGGAGGCAAAGCACTTTCTAATTAAAGATTATTGTCTTAAATAATCTTTAAGAACAAAAAGTATAATTATTGAACGATAGGAAATTATAGTAAATAATGATACAAAACTAAATGATGTAAAAATAATTATACATGAAATTTGAAATAAGTTTTAGAAAAGTTATCGTTAAGTCCACGGGAAAATATGTAGCCAAAACAAATAGGTTTTCAACAGTGACACGTGAGCACCCGCCTCGAGCCGCGCTCCTCTCTCCTAACATTACTCCCCCTCTTGAAAAAGACTTGTCCTCAAGTCTGGTGATCTATATGGCTTCATTCTTGTCACATGTACTATTTGTCTCTTTTTCCTTTTTCCCTCTGCAATTTCGATGACTTCGTAGTTTACTGGTGATGTTTGTCGCAGTATTTGGTAAGGACCGATGTATCTTCTTTGTAGTTTGTCCGCTCTTCCTACTTTCCTTATTGGTGTCCAAATCAGTACCAGATCATTGATGGCATATTTAACTTCTCTGTGAGTTCTATCATATAACTGTTTGGATTTATTCTGTCTGGCTATTGTTTTAGAGGTGGATATTTCTTTTGCATCTTCTATTATTTCTAATAGGTTCGATACATATTCGTCATAGTCTTTGTGCTTAGAGAGCTCTGGCATATCAAAAGTCGAATCTAAGAAGGTCAATGGCTCTCGTCCGTGGATTAGGAAGTATGGTGAATAGCCGGTAGTATCCTGTATGGACGAGTTATAGGCGAAAGTTACGAATGGAAGTATCTCGTCCCAATTCTGATGTCTCTCGTCGATATACATGGCCATCATATCAGCGAGTGTACGGTTCATTCTCTCCGTTTGGCCGTTAGTCTGGGGATGATAACTCGTCGTTTTCTTATGGAGCGTATTGCATATCTTTAGAACTTCTTTGAATAGTTTGCTCAAGAAGCAACTACCCCAATCAGATATAACTGTTTTGGGTGCGCCGTGTCGTAATACCACCTTTTGCAAGAAAAAGTCTGCAATTTCTTCCGCCGTCCCGCGGGGTAATGCCGCTGTCTCGATATATCTGGAGTAATAGTCTGTGCATACCAGGATCCAACTATTTCCTCTTCCAGATTCCGGGAATCTTCCCATCAAATCTATTCCCATTTTCTCAAAAGGTCTTGAAGCTGGTGGAATCGGCTGCAACAGTCCTTGAGGCAATTGGGAAGGTGTCTTGCGAAACTGGCATTCAGGACAACTCGATACATATTCTTCCACAGTTTTAAGCATTGAGGGCCAGAAATATTTGCTCTTTAAACGATTGTAAGTTCTTTTAATGCCCATATGACCTGATGTTGGATGGTCGTGCATATTTTCTAAGAGCTCTTTCTGTTTGTTTTTCGGGACTATCAACAACCAAGGATCGCCAGTCACAGAAGGATTTTTCTTGAATAATTTCTTTTTAAATTTGGTGAAGTTCTCTCCATAGCTGTTTGGATTCTGATTTACCAAATTATCGATCTTTTTTATATAAGAATCATAATCATGTTCCTCATAATTAATTGTGGAAATAATTCTTTCCGGGATAGGACATCGTGACAATCCATCTGCATCTAGATGAGTTTTTCCAGACTTGTATTTAATGGCAAAATCATATTCTTGTAGTTCTAGTGACCACCTCGCTAATCGCCCTGCAGGGTTTTTCATTTTTGCCATCCAGCACAGACTATGGTGATCGGTATATATAGTGAATTTTCTTCCGTAAAGATATGGTCTAAATTTTTTAATCGCCCATATGATAGCTAGGCATTCTTTCTCGGTTGTAGAGTAGTTGGTTTCTGCTTTCTGTAATGTCCTGCTTGCATAAGAAATTGGACGCTCTTTAGTGTTTTCGTTTAAATGAACAAGCACTGCTCCAAGTCCTTGGTCGCTTGCGTCTGTGTGGAGGCCTATAGGCTTATTTGGATCGTAATGCGTTAATACTTCAGGAGAGATGAGTTTGTTTTTCAATGAATTAAATGACAACTCTTGTTCTTTACCCCATGCAAACGAATGGTTTTTGCGGGTCAAAATCTGTAAAGGCAATGCAACTTTTGAAAATTCTCTTATAAATATTCTATAGTATGAACAAAGTCCAAGAAAAGCTCGGACATCTTTGACGGTTCTGGGCGTTGGAAATTTTCTTATACTTATAATTTTTCTGGGTCTGGCGCGATTCCTTCATTTGAAACGACATGTCCCAAAATAAGAAGCTCGGTATATGCAAATCGGCATTTCGAAGCATTGAGTGTCAATCCTGCTGTTTTCAAACATTCTAAGATTGTCTTCAATCTGTTCAAATGGGAATGTAGATCTTCTGAGAATATGATGACGTCGTCGAGGTAACAGAGGCATATTTTCCACTTATGGGTTCTAAGAACAGTATCCATTAATCTCTCGAAAGTTGCTGGCCCGTTGCACAATCCAAAAGGTAGAACATTAAATTGATAAAGTCCATCAGGAGTGATAAAGGCTGTTTTTTCACGGTTCTGTTCTTCCACCTCTACTTGCCAGTAGCCTGAGCAAAGGTCAAGTGAAGTAAAGTACCTGGCGCCATGAAGGGAATCGAAGCAGTCATCTATGCGCGGTAGTGGATATTGGTCTTTTACTGTGACTGAGTTCAGATTTCTATAATCCACGCAAAATCTAAATGTTCCATTCTTTTTCTTCACTAGAATTATAGGGGATGCCCATGGACTTGAGGAATGTGAAATAATTCCATTTTTTTACATACTGTTTATTTGATCACTAATTATATTCCGTTCTTTTAAAGATACTCTGTAAGTCCAGAAAAGCAGGCCGGATTCAGAAAAGGCTACTCCTGTCAAGATCACATATTGACACTGTTGTCCTTGATACAGCTGACTCTCAGACGTAAAAGAAGAAAACTCTATGCTTTTTTTGTGGACCTAAAAAAGGCTCTTGACACTGTTCCCCACTCACTTCTGTGGTCAAAATTGGGTGAATTAGGTCTGGATTTCCGCTTTGTTAACCTTATTAGGAACTACTTCGAACAAATGACAACGACGGTGAGATGGAATGGACTATTTACTGAACCCATCAAAATCCGATCGGGAGTGTTACAAGGAGAACCCTTATCACCCTATCTATTTATACTCTTTGTAACTGATTTAATCAACATTTTTAATGACTCTACTCTACCAGGCATATACCTCCCTAATTTTGGAACGGTCCACCTTTTGATGTATGCCGACGACATAATTCTCATAGGAGAATCAAAAATCAATCTACAAATAAAAATCAACATGTTGAAAAAATACTTCGAAACAAATCATCTAACCCTGAACGAATCAAAATCCAAGATAATGGTTTTCCGAAATGGTGGCCGCCCTGCAAAATCGGACAAATGGTTCTGGGGAGACCAACTGTTGACAGTGACATCGAAATATCTCTATTTTGGCTATCCCCTCACAACAACAATCTCGTTTAGTCAAGTGGCTTCATACTTTAAAGGCAAAGCGCTTGCAGCTACCGGCGAAGTATGGAAAATTATGGAGAAATCCAGGTTGAATTCATTTGGTTCATCAATGAAACTATTAGACTCGATTATCCTGTCAACTCTGCTGTATTCTGCTCCAATTTGGGCAAACGAAAAGTACAAAATCTTGGACCAAATTCAGAATAACTATCTCCGACGACTATTGAACTTGCCGAGTAACACACCAGGCTACATACTACGCATGGAAACCGGACGCTTCTCACTAGGAGTCACAGCAGCCAAACTAATTCTAAAGTTCTGGTTAAGAATATTAAATATGGAAAAATCCAGATTGCCCGCAATCTGTCTAGCCCAATTATGGGAAACGTCCACTCTGACGAATACCTTTATAGGTTTTACAGAAAATTTAATGAATATCCTAAACTCAACTGGATTCATGTGGTTAAAGAATTGTTCAGACCCCAATATTCTACAGAAAGCAATACCTCAAATTATCAGAATCACTATAGAACAGTCTACCCAAACCGATCAATCAAGAATAACCAATTCGAAGCTACACACACACTACAAATATTTACATAAAACATTCGCAGCAGAGAACTATCTACTAAGTGAACTCCCACTGCCGGCTAAACGCCTCATTGCGCAATTGAGAATTCTATTTGTTTTATATCGAGAAGACCATATAAAATATCTAAGGACAGAAGACTTGTATTGCCAAATAGGGAAAAATAGAACCGAAAATGAATTTTAGAACATTATATATTTGAATGCATGCCTCTTGACACGGAAAGAAAAATACTCTTCTCTAAGATAGGCCATACACACTTCACATTATATTCTTTATTATCCAACTTTATAGACAATAGTTCAGTAGCTCTAAATCTATATAACTTCCATAAAAATGCTGTAAAAAAGAAAGACTTAACCGAACATTCAAACATACCAAAAATTTCTGTTTGATGAGAAAGACAGAACCAACATCCAATTATTTGTTTAGGCAGATACGATAAGTTAACCCCCACACTGATAAAACGGTGTTTACCTTACAACCCTGAACACGCGGATTTTCCTGGGAAATCTCTTAAAGATTTCTTAAAAAATACATGGCCCACCTGTGCTGTGTGAGAGCTTAAATTGTCTTGTTCCATATGTAAATACCTGTTTTCTTTCCTCTTTTCGCTCTCCACTTCTCCCATCCATATTTCCAAATTTTTTTTTTCTTTTTTTGATTTTTTTTTTATTCTTCTTATTTTTTTATTCTTTCTTATAATCTGTATATATTTACCAAATGTATATAATCTTTCTCCATTTTTTATTTCCCACTTTCATAGGTTTCTCCGTTTTGTAACCCCAAGGAGAATCCTCTGTAAGACCTGTGTGTCTTAATAAAGGCTTTTGTGTGTGTGTGATACTCTGTAAGGATTTTTCCTGATGGGGATATCGCTCGTTGTTTTAATTTGGTGTTTAACGAGATGTGTTCTACCCTTATACTCATCCGGCGCAGTGAACATCTCGCCATATCCACTAAGGAGGGTCAAAACCTGGCTGCGTTCTTCCGGACATAACCCAGGATTTATATCAAAATCAGCTCTAATAGAGGCTACTCTTTGGTTCCCCGTCTGGTACAGTCTGTCTACCTCCGAAAGTATTCCTATCTTCGTGTTCCGGAAAAGTTTTACAGGTTTGTTCGTACCGTTTAAAATCCATATGGTCAAATATTTCTTCGTATTATTCAATAGGGATCTGGTTGTTATAAGATTATATTTGGTTGTCAGAGAAGGAATATTCTCAATTAGTATTTCTCTGCCTGTAATGCTAGTCTTACTATATCCTTTTGCTAAACATAAACAATATTCAGGAATGATTTTATCCTCAGCTATATGAGCATATCTTAAATTTGATTCATTTTGGTCAAATATATTTGGGGATTCCACCCACAAAGTATTATTTTGACAATTTATTAGTGCTTTATTTTGACTTAAAAAGTCATCTCCAAGGATTATTACAGGGTTGCATTTTTTTAAGATAATCATTTCTATTTCATATTCTTTCTTATTGATTTTAAATTTAACTCTTGACTTCCCTATTGCATTGAGTTTTTGATTATCCGCTGATTTTAATTTTAGATTTTTATCGGGTATGATTTTTAATTCGAGCTTCTTAACAAGTTCCTCATCAATGCAACTGACCATTGCTCCGGTGTCTATCAGTCCTTCTATTGGCATTCCTTTTATTACAATGCGAATGGTTTTGTTTTTCTGAAGATTTACAATTAAATTTATTCTATCACCGGAGAGTTGCGATCCTTTTGACTTAATTAGTTTTTTGAAGCTACCCCTAGAGTAGGGAAGTCTTCCTCACTATGAATGTCGAAATCTGGATCCTCTCGCTCCCCATCCCCGATGCCTCTACAATTCTTTAGGTATTCCTCATGTGGTGAATTTGGTTCGTCTATAGACCTCGTATATTGTCTTCGGATAGGTCTGATATTGTGGTTTTGGTGTTGGGGCTTATACGGGCTGTTCGAATTGTAGATTTAGATTTGAGTATTTATTTAGATTTGAGTTAATGAATGAATGATTAAAACTTTGCAAAGAATAGAGTAGGTTTTAGTTAATGAATGAATGAATAAAACTTTGCAAAGAATAGAGTAGGTTTTAGTTAATGAATGAATGAATAAAACTTTGCAAAGAATAGAGTAGGTTTTATTACCACAAATTCGATTACAATAATAATAATGGTAGGAGATTAAAACTGTCAACAAACACCAACAGTGCCAAATAACAAAAATAAACTTCACAGATTAAAAGAAAATAAATAAATTAGTGAAAACAAAATGAATTTTAAAAATGCAAATAAATGAATTAATGAATATTTACAATTGACTCCAACATACTCCCCCACAACCTTGAACTATATTCCAGTTCAAGAGCTCACTCCTTGTAAGGCAGAGGACATATCTTGGTTATTGGTCTATTCAAAAGGCCTTTAGGGGTACGAAGAAGCACCACTCTGACATGATCATCTTCTCCTGGGAATATCTGGACAATTCTCGCCAGTTTCCATTGTAGTGGTTTGTTTTGTTCCTTCAACATAACCAAATCTCCAATGTTAACATCCGGATGTGAAGTCCTCCACTTCCTTCTTTCTTGGAGTTGATGTAGATATTCACAGCTCCAACGGTTCCAGAAGAAGTCTCTTTGAGGTTGAATCAGATTCCATCTGGAGCGAAGATTCAAAGTAGAGTGATCAGATTCTGCATCATGTCGCATAGCATTTCCTATAAGAAAATGTCCTGGTGTTAGCGCTGTTAAGTCATTTGGATCATTGCTAACAAAGGTTAATGGTCTGGAGTTAAGACAGGCTTCAATTTGAGCCAATAAGGTCAGTAACTCCTCGTAATTCAATAACCTAGATTTCATGGTTTTAGATAAGATGGTTTTAACTGATTTAATGCCAGCTTCCCATAATCCACCAAAGTTAGGTGCCGACGGAGGAATGAAATGCCAATTAATGGATTCTATGGCTGAAAAATCTTGAATATTAGCAGCATTGAATAACTTCCATCGTTCTTTCAAAATGTTGCTTGCACCTTTAAAGTTAGTTGCATTGTCTGAGTATATATCAGTTGGTCTTCCTCTTCTAGAGATGAATCTTTTCAATGCTGCAAGAAAGGTTTCCGCAGTCAAATCTGATGAAACTTCTAAGTGAATGGCTTTGGTGGTGAAGCAAACGAATAGGACTATGTAGAATTTGAAAATAACTTTGCTTCGTTTCAACATAGGTTTAGCTTGAATGGGACCGGCCAAATCAATACCAATCTTTTCAAATGGTCTACCTGGAAGAAGTCTATTTTTTGGTAAGTCTCCCATTATCTGATGAATAGCCTTAGATTTACTCTTCAGGCATACGAGACATTGATTTAAGACCCTTTTGATTAAGTTTCTTCCAGAAGGAATCCAAAATTTATTTCGAATCAAAGATAAAGTTAATTGAGTTCCAGAATGAAGATTGTTTACGTGATAGTGCATTACAATTAATTTGGTTACAAAATGATCTTTAGGAATTAGCATAGGATGCTTCTGATCCATATCTAAATCCGAATGACGTAATCTTCCGCCTACTCTAAGAATTCCTTGGGAATCTATAAAAATGTTAAGCGAAATAAGCCTTTTCTGTTCTTATCTGTGATGTTCACTAATATTCATTATAGGGTAATTAAATCGTTAACTAACTGACAAATATGTTAATAATTTCTATTATATAATAACTAAAATCATATTAATAATTACTGTAAATAAGCTCCCAAACTTGTGTATGCATGCAAATATCCAAGACGGATATCGCGTGCTTTGTAAATGATAATAAAATAAAATAAAATAAGCCTGCTTTTTCTTGGTAATGGAATATTTTTTATGCAAGCATTGATTTCTGGGGTGAATTCACATCTCTGAATAATCTTGACGATTTGTAATAGAGAGTCTTTTAAGTCTTGGGATGTTAGAAATGAGAGTCTTTGAGTTGGCTGTTTTCGGGTAATATTAATAAATCTTTTACACCAAGCCATGACCCTTAAAAGTTTGGTAAAGGATGAATATTTTGAGAAAAACTCTGGGCATGGTTCTGCTATTGTAGCATGCAGTATAACACTGCGCTCTTCTAAACCCATAGAAGGGTCTATAGTGAATGAAGGAATATTTTCCGAACCATCTAATGCCAACCAAACGGGTCCATGCCACCATAATTTTGAATTGATCAAACAGGAAGGCAGAATTCCTCTCGTTGCAAGGTCTGCTGGATTTTGCTTGCCTGATATATATTGCCATGAATGGACTGCAGTCAGGTCTTGAATCTTTGCCACCCGATTGGCCACAAATATCTGCCACTTCTTTGATTCAGAAGTAATCCACGCGAGAACAATCTTTGAATCTGTCCAATAGAATTGTTCATCGATATTAAAGGGAAGTGCTTGAGTTGTCTGCGATTGAAGTTGCGCCAACATCAAGGCTGCGCAAAGCTCAAGTCTTGGTATGGTTATTTTCTTGATGGGAGCAACTTTTGTTTTTGCTGTCAAAAGAATGGTCTCAATTTGATTATTCTCATAAGTTATTCTTAGATAACAGACAGCAGAATAAGCCAACTCTGATGAATCACAGAATCCATGCATCTGCATATTGGATATTAATAAATTCCGTTGGAATATACATCTTGGAATACTGACTTGTTGGAGATGCTTCATTTCTCTTTCAAAGGTATTCCACTTTCTTTGAATAGAAGCAGGTATATCTTCATCCCAGCCACATTTCAATTTCCATATTTCTTGGAGGAGAAGTTTCAGCACAACTGTGGTAGGGGAAAGCCAGCCACAGGGGTCATAAATTCTGGCTATAGCCGATACAATTTGTCTTTTTGATTTAATATCAGCTGGACCAGATTTACAAGAAATGTTGAGGGTATCATAACTTGGATCCCATTGGATTCCAAGAACGTTCACGCCTGATTCCTTTCTATTCAATTCCATCACCTCACCTTTTCCTCTCAATAATAAAGGTAAGTCTTCAATTATAGAAGTTTCATTGGATACCCATTTTCTCAGGACGAATCCACCAGAACCCAATACAGCAATCAATTGTTGCACGAGTCCCTCCCTTGGCGTCTTCCACTGTGGGGCATCCAGTCAGAAGGTCATCCACGTAGAAATCCTCACGAATAATCTTGGATACTCTTGGATTAGAAACTTGTACCTCATGGGCAATCTGATGTAGAGTTCGAATTGCCAAGTAAGGGGCACACGCAAGGCCATAAGTGACTGTCAACAAGTTATACTCCTGCAATTCTAGATCTTTACAATCTCTCCACAGTATGGTTTGATATATAATATCGTCTGGATGTAATCTAATCTGCCGATACATCTTTTCAATGTCAGCCACTAAAGCAACAGAGTTCGTGCGGAACTTGAGTAGGATGCTGAATATATTATTTTGAAGTTTTGGACCTACATGAAGGAGATCATTCAATGATATTTGGGTGGTAGTCTTGGTGGATGCATCAAATACCACTCGTAACTTAGTTGGCTGTGCCTTTAGAATACAGTGATGAGGAATGTAATATTTTGGTTCAGTCTGCAGAGAACAACTTGCCTGCATATGACCTAATCTTATATATTCATTCATAAATTGTTTATATTGAACATATAT
The DNA here is from genome assembly GCA_030710605.1 of Cordylochernes scorpioides. Lineage (NCBI taxonomy): Eukaryota > Metazoa > Arthropoda > Arachnida > Pseudoscorpiones > Chernetidae > Cordylochernes > Cordylochernes scorpioides. The sequence continues at coordinate 21,030,005 of CP092865.1, forward strand.
TTTTTCATTTTGTTCTAACCTTTTCTCTAGATTAAGAAATCTGCTAATTGCGATGGATTTCGATTTACCTAACTTTTCAGCTGATTCCTTAAATGGAAGCCTTACAATATACCTTCCTGATTCATCCCTGACTACATTTTTTAAATAATGACTTTCACAATCCTTTTCTTCTTTTGTAGGAATTTCTTCCAAAGGAATGGATTCCAATTCCCAGAACCTTTTTATTAAATCTTCAGATTCCAATTCAGAAGAGAAATGTGCCATATTTCTGAATGACTGCCGTTCACTCACTGAGGTCGGACCATATACGAGCCATCCCAATTTTGAATGGATAGCAGATGGCTCATTTTCCTTTCCATTTCTCCTTTCTTCCTGAATGAGGTTGAATACTATATCTGACCCCAAGATTACATCTATTTCTCTAGATTTAAAATATGAAGGATCAGCCAGGATCAATCCCTTCATATGTGAATAATTTATTTTCTTGACCGTAAAACTAGGAATATTGTTTGTTAACTTGGTAAGAACCAGTGCTGTAGTCTCAAACGATTGATAATCAAAGTGAGAAGAAAACCTGATCAAGACCTCACCTAGGGAAGATTCTACAAGTTGATCTCCCAAACCTCCAACTGCTATACGTTTACGTCTGATGGGTATTCCTAGTTTTGCCGCGCACTTTTCAGTGATAAGGCTTCTTTGACTTCCATTATCTAACAGAGCTCTACAAATTTGATCTTCCCCATTTACATCTTGTATATGAATTATAGCTGTAGATAACAGTATTTGTATAGAACCATCTGCTCCACTCAAACAGCAGGATGTGCTTGTTGAAGGTACATTCGATGGTTGTACTGATTTGGGAGAGGTAAACTGGACACTAAATGATTCCCTTTGTCTTGGAGGACTTGAAATCACATGCAACAAGGTATGATGGTTTCTATTGCAATGGAAACAACGATTTGTGATTTTACAATTCTCAACAGAATGATTGCCACGCAAACAATTAGAACAAAGTTGGTTCTGTTTTACATAACCTATTCTATCTTGAATTGACATTTGTCTGAATTCATTACATTGATTCAATTTATGCCTCAATTTACATAGTAGACAATTTTTGAAACCTACATTGATGTTGTATGTATTTACTCTTTTATTCAAATTTTCCTTTGAGGTAGTGTCCTTCATTGTATTCATTAAAGATTGAGCTTGTTTTTCCAAAAAGGAAATAAACCTTTGATAAGAGGGCATTTCTTGATTATCATAAGACAATTCCCATTGTTGTCTGATTGGAATATCTAACTTCTTTTGTAAAAAATGTATTAACATAACGTCTACCATTTCATTTCTTTCCAAACCTATAGTCTCCAAATTTCTAAGAGATTCGTTGCAAATATCCAACAACTCATACATAGCCTTCGAGGTAGAGATCTTATATAATTTGATTTTAAATATTTTATCTAATTGAGAGATTATCTCTCTTTTATTATCATATCTTTCTATCAAAGTTTTCCAAGCTTGATTATAATTATTTTCAGTGATCGGGAAACCCTTTATTATACGAGCTGCATCACCTTTAAATGAAGAATGCAAATATTGCAATTTTTGTATATCTGAAAGAGTCGTATTTTTATCTATGGTAACCAAAAATAGGTCCTTAAAACTCAACTACTGAGACATCTCACCGGAAAATACAGGCAAATTAAATGTTGGTAATTTAACATTAGATATTACATTTTGCTCCAATTTGACTGGTTGAGAAACGTCCTCTACCTCCAAAATTTCCCCAATTTGAAATACAAAATTTTCATAACGATTCTTTACATCTATGTATTCTTTAAATAGGGTTTCACTGGCTTCCAAAGCATTTGATCTCACTATTTGATAATATGTTTCCTTGATGGTTTTGAATAATTCCGCAATATTTTCATGATAAAGTTTTACTCTACGTATATTTCTCTGTTGACAAATTTCGTCAAACTGATTTGCATATGTATTGAATTCCTCAACATAAATTTTGAAAATAAGTATATCTGAATTCGCCTTTTTAGACATGATTTAGATTATTTTATGTATAAAATATTTATATTTCGCTTGATTCTATTCACCAAAAGATAATTTAATTATTACTTACCAAATTATCAGTGGATCCGGCTCGAGGGACCAGAAAGATGTTCGAATTGTAGATTTAGATTTGAGTATTTATTTAGATTTGAGTTAATGAATGAATGATTAAAACTTTGCAAAGAATAGAGTAGGTTTTAGTTAATGAATGAATGAATAAAACTTTGCAAAGAATAGAGTAGGTTTTATTACCACAAATTCGATTACAATAATAATAATGGTAGGAGATTAAAACTGTCAACAAACACCAACAGTGCCAAATAACAAAAATAAACTTCACAGATTAAAAGAAAAGAAATAAATTAGTGAAAACAAAATGAATTTAAAAAATGCAAATAAATGAATTAATGAATATTTACAATTGACTCCAACACGGGCAATACCTCGAAATATGTCCTTGTTCCGAGCAGTTCCAACAGATTCTTTTGTCAACCTGATACTGTCTTCGATAATAAGTATTAGGACGTGTGGATCTTTGCTCGTTGTTGCGATTTTGTTGAGGTGGGGGTGAATTTCGCAGATTAACGCCACTTGTTCCTGCTCTAGTTTCAATTATTCTTTTTCCTTCGAATTTACTCGGAATTATATTTTGCCTTCCATAGTCAGTTGGGCGCTCGTTCGATATTTGGGGTTTCTCGTTTGAAGGTCGTGCTGAACCTCTATAGTTGTTATAATTATATTTTCTTGTTTGAAATGGTTGGATAGGATTAGATCTTTGTCTGCAGCTTCTTCTCTGTTCGAAGTCAACCAGATGTTGATCAATGCGTCTTGCTAGTTCCAAGAATTCTTTAACTGTACTGCAAGGTGTCATTAATACGACGAGCGAGAGATATTTGTTCAGACCAGTTTTCATATAATAAAGTTTATCCTCAGCGGACATTTTAGAGTTTACCTTGTTGCACAAGTTGAGTACATCTTCAGCGTATCTTAGAGTAGATTCATTATATCCTTGTACTCTATTCTGGAGCTCCATGATTAATTTAAATTTTGTCGTATCTGCAATCTTAAAGTCTTGCATCAGTGTTTTCTTAAAGGTTGTCCAATTTGAAAATATTTGGGAGGTGTTTAGCTTTACCCATTTTTTTGCAGGACCTTTCAGGTAACTTCTGGCATATGCCAGCATCACGTCCTCGGGCCATCGCTGCTGTCTTGCTAAAAGCTCGAGTTCTTCTAGCCACTCTGCTGGGTCCTCTTCAGAATACCCTCCGAAAAATTCTAGGCTTGGAGGTGGTGGCTGGCAGAAAAAGACGTTGTTATTCCACGAGGCGGCATCTTCAGGATCAATGCGTCTTGTTGGCGAGGCGCTAAAAGATCTAACTGGTGGCAGGCCTTGTGTTCGCCTGCTTCTTCTTGGGTTGGAAACAGCATCTCCACCAGTGTTGCGCTGGTGACCTGATGTACTGGGAAGAAACATTCGTGAAGTCCTTTTAACGTTTATTCACCAACCAAAAGTTTGGAGGCAAAGCACTTTCTAATTAAAGATTATTGTCTTAAATAATCTTTAAGAACAAAAAGTATAATAATTGAACGATAGGAAATTATAGTAAATAATGATACAAAACTAAATGATGTAAAAATAATTATACATGAAATTTGAAATAAGTTTTAGAAAAGCTATCGTTAAGTCCACGGGAAAAGATGTAGCCAAAAAAATTGGTTTTCAACAGTGACATGTGAGCACCCGCCTCGAGCCGCGCTCCTCTCTCCTAACAATATTTACCATGTGTATATAATCTTTCTCCATTTTTACCCCTTTGTATATTTTCCACTTTCATGGGTTTCTCCGTCTTGTAACCCCAAGGAGAATCCTCTGTAAGACCTGTGTGTCTTAATAAAGGTTTGTGTGTGTGTGTGTGTTTCGACCTTTAGCTTTACTATTTTAAAATTTTCTTAAAATTTTTATATCATGATATATATAATGAGGTGCTGGGGAGCTTCCCTTGCTGAAGGGATATGTGCACATATACGGCTGTATATATCTACACGTTATTTATTCTTTTTATTTTATATTATCCTTTATTTGATCTTAATATTTTCTCTGTAGTAATTGATCAGAAGAATCAATAAAATTATTTAAATTGTTAATAGTCAAAATAATTATAGCTCTACATTTTTCATATAATTTTTTTAAATTAAAAAGGCATATATTGGATCAAAATATCATTTATTTTACCAATATTTCAGTTGGCTGAACGCCAACCTTTATCACACATATGTTATAACACCTTGATAAAGGTTGGCGTTCAGCCAATTGAAATATTAGTAAAATAAATTATATTTTGATCCAATATATGCCTTTTTAATTAATGATTTATTTATGGATTGCTCTATTTTCAAAATATAACTTTATAAGTTTTCATTTCTTTCTCCCTCTTTTTTCCCCTACTCTTTTTTTCTGTATCTCTCAGGAGAATATCTATGTATAACACTAAATTTATATTGGTTTATATTATTATAGTAATGCAATTATTCCTTAATTTAAAAAAAATAATTTAAAAGGTTTCTGGAGATAAGTTTTTTAAATTTTATTAAAGCGCAGTCTCAATCTTTAGGACATCTCTGTCCCTCTACAGAAGTACATGTATAAAAACAAATAAAATTTAATTATTTAATTAATGTCCAGGAGATTTAAATCAATTGACAATTATTCATTATTTTATCGTAGAAAATTCATAAATATTCAAAAGTATTCATAAACCCATCTTTAAATATTTTCATACAAATTGGTTCAATACGATAAGATAAGAAAAGACAAGACTACTGACTGTCATTAGAAGGCATCGTTTGACAGCTAGGACTTCACCAGCGGTCAATGTTATGTTTTCGGAGATCATCTTCATGGCCAAGATGTAAACCATGGAGTTGTGTGATGTTGGGAAGTCTTGGAGGAAGAATAGAGAAACTTCTGAAGCTTCTTCATGGACTTTACTGGCACAGTCAACATTGAGATAGAACTGTAGATAGAGCTTGGCTACAAACATCAACACACAAGAAAGTAACTGCTTAGATCCACTTGAATTATACTTGAAGAAAGTATAGACAGCAGCACAACATACCACAACCACTTGGCAAACATGTAGCATCAACGCTGTGGAGTAAGCATCATTCATTTTCTTCACCGTTCTTGCAACATCTTTAAATTCATTTAGAGCAGAACTCACGAAAGCTTCATCACTTTTGATCGATTGATAGGATACCATTACAATCTTGGCTTTCCTTCTTATTGACAGTAATCGATGCTCTAAACGATAGCAGATAAAATCAAATAAATAAAAATGACAAGTTGACATCATAATGTCGAATTCTATACATGTTGTTGTGATGCAAAACATTATCTGGGTTTGTAGACTCTCATTATCGTAGGTTGCTGCGATGAAAAACATATCGGCTACAACAAGAGCAATGGCAAGTGCTACAATACCAAGGTAGCCTATGGTATGACTTCTTGGTAACGAAGACTTAAAAGCCGAAGAGATCATATCATCTTCCAGTATCTTCAAAATAGATTTCCCATTCTTAAAAATCAATGTACAAATTAAAGTGATGGTTGCGTTTGTGAGCAAGATCGTGAAGACAAAGAGGATATTCAGAAATCCGGAATGGTAAACCATATAGGCTGTTACACTTGGTAGATTCAAGAAAAGTTGACAGAGTACAAAATGAAGATTGTTCAATTTGGTAGATTTCTTCGTTGGAAGCAATCCGTAGATCATTACCATCTTATAGAGCCATAGTGGCAAAGAACTACGAAGTTTACCAACACAATTTTGTTTCATATTCATCTTAATTTTGATTGAATCCTTGTTATTTGACTTGTTTTTAATCTAATTTCTTACCGTAATTTTGACAGGTCTTAGAAAATATCCGCTTGGGGCGCTGGTAGTTTCCTAGACAGACGATTCTTCTTTAATAAGCGAGCAGACGAGAGGAGGTCAATATTTACCAAGAGATCGTTTATCTTGAACATGTCATTTATTATTAATCCTTGTCATATTCCCTTAAAGATACCCTTTTCGAGCTAATTCACTCGATATCATTAACTTAATTTACTGAAATTTTCACTTTTTATATAAATATAAATCTTTATGTAGAAAAACAACTATATAAATCAGATTAATTTTGGGAATGTCTATGTCATCAATGATTAAATTTTCAACGATTTCGTCATTTTAAGATCCAAACTGCTATTAAATTTCACTGTTTGACTTATAAACGATGTTCCAAAAGTAGGTGTGGAGTTTCAAATTACCATTAATGCATTGAAACAATGCCTTTTGTATATCAACAACCACAAGCCTTTCTTGAAGACACTCGTCCCATACAGAATTGTCCCAGATATGTAAACAGAAGTAAACATAACAGTTATCTATAGAAAATGGAGATTAATATTGACCTTTCTTCAAGTTGGATCCTTCATCTGTGTTGAGCCTATTGTCTGTGCTGTTTTCCAGAATTTGTGAAAATCAAATGCATTGGGTTTGATTTTCACTACTTTGGCCAATAAAGCATATGACGAATTGTTTTCATAACCAATCCTTTGAAGGAGAATTTCTCTATCATCCTACCGAGCAGGACAGTAAAACGTATGATGTGGAAAATCCTTGCTAAATTAGTTATTACAACAACAAAAAGCTTTATTAAGACCTTTTAGTCTTATGCAGATTCTCCAAGCAGAAATGTAGGATACATGGAGGAAAACAGTAATAGTACCTTAATGGTAATATGATATTTATATATAGGAAACATTATATAAAGACAATCAAGTTAATAAATAGATTAATCTGGGTAAATTGGAGGAAAATAAATCCATTATACATGGATTGACCACGAATTCTCCGCAAATGAAGAAGCAAAAGCTAACCACATTCAATTTTTGCACAGAGTGCACTTTAATTTCTTAGATTTCAATAATTAAACGTGATTGTGTTTAAATATAGTGAAAAAATAGTTCTCAATTGGACAATGCAACGCTTCACAGTCAATTGGATATCAACAACAACAAAAAGCCTTTATTTAGGGCCTCTCGCCCTATACAGGATTCGCCAGTTCACAATGGATGGGGAGAACACTGTGTGGCCTTTTTCCGGGATATAGTCTTGTGGAATCCAAATATCGCCATCGCTATATACCTATTCTTTGATATTTAGTCAATTGGATATCATCTTTGAGGTAAGACTCCATAGTAGTTGATGTACGAAGATGCTTATAGTGAGAATAGAGTACAGAATTTCTTATTCTTCCATAGTCCAACTGTATAGACTGGTCTATGGTAATTCTAATAACTATAGGAATTTTCCTTTGTAAAATATTGGAATCTGTACATCCAACAAGCCACGAGAAACCGGTGTTATTTAATATCTTCGTCACGCTTTTTTCTACCACTTCACCAGCTAAAACACCTCTTTGTCACTCCTCTTGGTCGCTCCTGTATTGATGAGGGAGGGCCATAGCTCGAAACCATGTTATACATAAAAAGGCATCTCCTTATCGTGAAATTGAAAGTTGCTGATGGCTTGCCCCATCTATCGGAATAAATATATATTTATTATGATAGATGGCGCAGGCCATCATCAAATTCCAGTTGCACGATAAGGAGATGCCTTTTTCTTAATTTATGAACCTTATCCCAGTTCAATGTCACATTTGTACTATTTTTTCATATGATATACTGGTTGTTGGCTTTTGTCTAATTTTTCTTAATCTCGTTTTGTGTCTTATTCTTTCCATAAGAATATATATTCAGAGATTATGAACAGAATGCTCTGTTTTGAAGCATTTAAAAAGTACGTTGATTTAAGACATTTGTTAAAGGGAGAGGTTCTTTTTTTTTTGCAGATGAATAACCTTCTCAAGCACTTTACAATTTTATTTATGGAAGTGATACGAATATTATTTCATGATATTAATATTCTAATCTTTATACTTTTTCTTTTACATTTTAAAGTATTATGATGGATTAGCACGCCATCTGAAAATTCGAAACTATTATAGACTCGTATGATTCTTTTAAAAATTAAACAATTTCTACTGTCAGTAAGTGCAATGGAAAAATTAATGGGAGGGCCTGGCTCATCAGTGGTGAACCCTACCAGCGGTTTGGCCAGTTTAATCTACCATACCGCTGTTATATTCCATTGCAGTAAAGGCAGTAGAAATTTTTTAATTTTTTAAGGAATCATACGCGTCTATAATAGTTTCGAATTTTAACGTATGTTTAGAGTATCCATGAAAATGTGGCTTTAAAAAATACCTCTTTCTTGATTAAATGATTTATTTGGTAGAGCGGTGAGCCTGCAAAACGCTGACGAAAGGCAACAGCACGAGACGCGTACTTGATTGGGTTTTCTTACTAATTCAGTAAAGGCAATGGGAAGAACATCGCTCCAAGAAGGAAATTTCGTTTTCAATCTTTAATTATTAGTGTTCTCTAACAAAAAGATTATCCGCCCTGATCTTCGATATTTCAAAGCCCTTAGAGTATTTGGACGGTTGTTTTAGGTTTTCTCTCGTGGTTCGCAACAGGCATGACACAAGCCGTGTATAGTTAAGCCCTAAACGATGTGTCTAAGTAAAGGTTGAAACAATCCATGCATAATATAGCCCTAAACGATGTGTCTAAGATAGACACAAGTCATGTCTAGTTTATATCTAAACGGCTTGTCTATAAGGTTGTCCCAAAAGTTCGTGTTTTTCTTATTACTTGGCGAATAATATTATTACGGTAAATACATAATAATACATAATACAATTACTTTATACATAATACAAAGACAGTATACATAACGGCGAATAATATTGGTACTTCATTTTTTTGAAAGTGTTTACGAACTTTTGGGACAACCTTGTAATATAGACAAGGTTGGAACAAGCTATGGCAAATTTAGCTCCCCTAAACAATGTGTTCAAGATAGACAAGGTCAAGTTTATAACTAAACGGCTTGTTTAAGATAGACAAAGTTGGAACAAGCTATGGTAAGTTTAGCCTATCTAAACGGCGTGCACTAGATAGACAAGGTTGGAACAAATCATGTAGAGTCAATCTCTAAACGATGTCTCTAAGATAAACAAGGTTGGAACAAGCTATGGTAAGTTTAGTCCTAAACAGCGTATCCAAGATAGACAAGGTTGGAAAAACACCACGATAAGTTTATATCTAAACGGTGTGTGTAAGATAGACAAGATCATGAAAGAAGCTATTGAGCCAACCAAAGGGGCCGCGCCTCTGATCCCAAAATAACTCCAATAAAAATACACACCGCCAAGACAGGGGGGCTCAATGTTCCTCCGTGTTACCAGTGTTCAGGTTGGCCCATGGGCATCATGCATGGTGCAGATGTAACTGCTTTATATTCTCTATACACCAAGTAACCACATGTCATTTCAACCTCGTACATTACAAAATGGTTAAATGCACATTTTAGGTAGGGTTGTGTAAATTTTTAAAATTATTTTTATAACCATCGTTAGACAATTATATATTTTTTTATTCTTTTGACATTCTCTTCATCCTAATTATCGATTAAATTTGTTATCCATATTTTTACTGTAATCTTGAACTTTATAGGAAACAAATGAAAATTTTATAATTCTAATATAAATCGGGGGAAAAAATCTCTCAAACATTGAGAGGAAGCAGGAAGTTCAAAGCAGTTAGAACTTGATCTTGAGCAAAAAGGCTATCTAAACTTGCAGACTGTTTTGGCCTTTTTTTTTCTTTTTCCATGAGAGCTACCAGCTGAGAACATGCTATGTAGTCCAGGTATGTATGGTAGGTGTGAAATACGGGATTTTGTTATTTTTGGCTTCAACACGTAGTACATTTTTCTATTTAAAACATCTTGACTGGCGGATGGAGCTATGTTGTAAGGGCGCAACTTGCTATAGAATTTCTTGATTGTTTCGAATGGTAGTGCCAGGCACTGCTTAGAGAATTTTAAATTTTGCTTTAACATGTTAAATAGACAGACTTTTCGAAAGGTGTCTAGAAAAATCTTCATCAATCATTGGACTCTGTTTTTTTCTGGGTATCGCTGTTGAAATTGTTGCTTCCTATTCCCACAATACGATAGGGAGGGGTGATATTGAACCAATTCCATAAGGGGCTGAAGCATGATGACATTTCCTAGATAAATACAACGATAATTTCTCTATTCGTTATAGAGGAAAAAACCCAAGTCAGGGAGAAGAGCTTTTTTTATAAGACAACGTTCGCACAAGCTTGCTGGAAAAACGCCCTTCTACGGTTACAAAATGACACAAGTGGCAATGGTTTATATATACACCCATACCTCGCTTTGCGTCGGGGTTACGTTCCAAAAAAAAAAAAAACACGACGCAAATTGAAAGGACGCAAAATGAAAATAAAATTTTGATGAAATGGCGCAATCAAAAACAAAGGTGTTGCCATATTTTAGGGAAAAAAAATTAAAGACTCGAATCCAAAACAACGCAACTTCGAAAATCTAACGACGCACAGTGAAAATCAGTAAAAATTAAGCAGCGATGCAACTTTGAAAAAAAAAACGCAAAACGAAACGACGCAAAGCGAGGTATTGGTGTACTTAAATTATATAAAATCTTGAAGTATATATAAACCATTGTCATTCGTGTCATTTTGTACCCGTAGAAGGGCATTTTTCCAGAAAGCTTGTACGATCATTTTATAAAAGAAGCTCTTCTCCCCGACTTGTGTTTTTTCTTCTTTTTCCTGGATTATCCCAGAGATCCTATTTTGTGGCTTGGATATATAATGGAGAGGTTGTGAGCTGGCACTATCCGTTTTATTCTTGGTTCATATTTGAACTGTCCTGATGTCGCTTGTCAACTCGAGAGATTTGAGATGTCCAGTCTTGAATCTGGAACTTGTTGACTGGGCATCGTATCGTGTTCCATCTAATCCTTGCCGTTCACTCACTGATCGATGGACTTGAGCATATGTTGTGCATACTCTAATATATCAGTATATTCACCCAACATACGGGGCGGCCGTTCTTCTGAATCACTTCCTAGGCAGATGCAGCCCATAATTTGACCCTTCAAAACACTCTCCTCAATGTCGTCAAACTCTAAAACATCCGGGCGATTGTGCGTGATTTTCCAGTCGGAGGAAGGGTAATCTGCTTCATCATTTCATATTGAATATTTCTTTCTTAAGCGATCACCTCTCGGCTGCTGACGTCCGATGCTAGTACCAGAATACCCTCCACTCTACTCCCCGCCTCTATCTTGACGTCTTTTCACTTAAGATACCACTTCTACTGCCCACGGCCGACTGTCCCCCCCATATGCTCACGTGTTCCCTCTCTCAGCTATATAAAGCAAGCTATTTCTGGATTTTTCTGAAGAAGTACCGATTATATGTTTCTTTCTAATCCATCATTTGGCTTGTCATACTCAACTCATAATGGAGATTCTTATATAAATCTGATTTGTTTAAGCTTCAGCGCTGTAAGATGTGTTTTGGCTCAGCTTCGCCAGCTTTAAATTTCGTGCAAGAGGTAAAATGTTTTTCCTGGTTGTCAATGTATACATTTTTGTGTGACCTGTATTTAGGCGAAAGATAGGCCTACTATTAAAAAGATTCTTCACCTTGACTTTTTCCTATTGCTATTTATTTACTCTTCTGTTCTTTAGCCTCTGTATATAGGCCCCTTCTGTATGTAGACTTTCTTATAGTTACTTTTAGTTTCTCTTCCTTAGTTTCCACGAGTTTCTCTCCTCGATGGATAAGAATATTCTGAGACGTAATGGCGTCACTTGCCTAGGTAGTCCCAGGCAGGTCGGGCGTGGCAAAAAAAAAAAAAAATTCTTATCTGTTATCAACACGAAATTAGTAACTCGGAGAAATTTATATTTCTGTTGCAGCGATTTTATTTTATTAATATTTGTAAATAAAGCAGAACTTCCATGAGAGGACACTCCCACTATAGGACACCTCTCTAGAAAGTACAGTTTTCATCACCAAAATTACCATATTTTATATTTAGCAATTATCCGGCAAGAGGACATCTTTCTCTAAAGGACACTTTGGCTCTGCAATTAGGCTCTACTATATATATTAAAGATGACAAGGTAATAATAGAACGTAATAGTTCTGATTGAGGACTACCTGCTTACAAATTGTTCACTTCCAATCAAAAATATGTTAACAGAACAAAAATAGTTGGGATAGTTTTCTTTGAAAGCGCTGGTGTAAAAAAAATGAGATATTTAATTATGATCTATTTTGGATTCAGGTCACAAGAGATCTGGCAACCTAATTCATTTCTGGCCATTCTCACCCTTGAGTAAATCATTGACAAGCACTGCCCTATGTGAACGAGCATTATCATTTATTGATATATGTGTGAACTGAGGGTCAATGACACCACTGCAAGATATTACATTGGAATTAAGAATCTCGTTTCTATATTTTGAGAAGTCAATGCGCCCCTTCCTCAAACATGTGGAGAGCTTTACTGCTGTTCGAAATGAAGCCAGCTCAGATCATGCGAGCCCTTCCCCAAAAACAGTCTCTTTCTCTGGTTCCTGGTTCTCTCCAGATAAAGACTCGTCAAGAATCACAGTGACTCGTGACTGAATCCTGACTTCCCACTGAAGAGAACATTAGTCCATTGATCCGGGGTTTAGGACTGATATTCACGGGACAAATTAAAGCGGGCTCTTCTAGGAGAAGAGGTGAGAGGGATACCTACCATTGGTTGTCTTGCATCAATACGACCCTTGAAACCTTGGAGAGCCAAGTAGCTGTCATTTCCTTTGTGACGCTTAGCAATCAGAGTCAGATAATGGTCTTCTTGGGTCATATAGTGGATCATTTACAGCCCTATGTGATCCTCGTTTATCTAGTGAAGGCTTCAGATTCACTGAATTGTTTCTAAATCTGAACATGTTAGTTAACATTGAGCCAATTGGCGACTTCAGTCTAAAAATGGCTTGCCTCGATCCTCCCAAAAGTTATCAGAAATAGAAATCAGAAAACAATGTCTGTCGTTGATCTGTGTCGGTGCATGTGATGCACTTACAGTAAAAGTAGTCGCTTGCAACACATCATGATGATAATAGCGTACTTGAAATAAGTACCAGCACCATTATTAGGACTATCAAATTTCTAAAAGAACACAAGAAGTTACATTTTTAAAACAGATTATCACTAAAGATGAAATATGGATCCTTTACAACAATGTTGTGTTAAAAATATTATGTAATAATTCTGGTGAAGCTCCACAAATGACCTCCAAATATAGGTTAAACCCAAGGAAGGTATTGTTTGGTATATAGTGGGCTCTCTCTCTCTCAAATTATCAATTATTAACACCCAATCAAATCACAAAATCAGATAAACAATTATTCGAAATGGAATATCTGGAGAAAGCTATTGAAGCCAAGAGCCAGAACTGGCTAATCACTGAGGCATTGTGTTTCTTCAGGACATCACCAGGCCAGATTTGTATCGATGGATAGATAGGATATTTGGCATAAAATATCTGACCATGGAATGTAAACTAATGCTTAGCTAATCTTGCCTCGTCTTGGATAACAACACATGGTGGCAGCGGTAAACTGAATTCATAAAGAAGGTCGTTGTTCGAAGAAAATTTGAAATTCGACATCAAGCAAGCTTAGAAGCGGTAAACTGAATTCATAAAGAAGGTCGTTGTTCGAAGAAAATTTGAAATTCGACATCAAGCAAGCTTAGATGCAGTAAACTGAATTCATAAAGAAGGTCGTTGTTCGAAGAAAATTTGAAATTCGACATCAAGCAAGCTTAGAAGCGGTAAACTGAATTCATAAAGAAAGTCGTTTTTCGAAGAAAATTTGAAACTTGACATCAAGCAAACTTTTTGGTAAGTTATATTATAAGTAAATCTTTATAATGTCCCAAAATTATAATTGTGTAGCCCCAGAACCTTTTAATTATTCAAATCCAGGTGATTGGCCAAAATGGATTAGGAGATTTGAACGTTTTAGGCAGGCAAGCGGGTTAATTAATAACCCAGAAAATGAGCAAGTTAATATGCTCGTGTACTGCATGGGTGATAATGCAGATGACATTTTGTTGTCATGTAAAATAGCAAGTGACCAACTAGAAAATTATGATAAAGTTATTGAATGCTTTGAAAGTCACTTTATTCCAAGACGTAATATAATTTATGAAAGGGCTAGATTTAATCAAAGATGTCAGCAGGAAGGGGAAAAGGTGAATGAATTTATCACAGCACTCCATAGCCTAGCTGAGCACTGCAATTTTGGGAGGTTACATGATGAGTTGATTAGGGATAGGATTGTTGTTGGAGTAAGGGATAGAGCATTATCTGAAAGAATGCAACTTGATACAGACTTGACCTTAGTAAAAGCCACACTAATGGCAAAGCAATTAGAAAGTGTCAAAGAACAGCAGTCTAGCCTTTACCAACAAGATTCTGTAGATCAAATAAAGAAAATGCCTAATCACATAAAAGAAACAAAAAGGCACGAACCAAAAATAAGACAATTCAAGTCAAACCAGTTGGGAGGGTCATCACATGGATGCACCAGGTGTGGCAATTCAAATAATCATGTTTGGAAAAATTGTCCAGCTATGAACTCGTATTGTAGTAAATGCAAGAAAAAGGGCCATTATGCCAAAGTATGTAGATCAGAAGCCATAAATGAAATAAAATCAGAGATAGCTTTTCTGGGATCTGTAGAAGATAATTCCAAGAAATGGATAGTACCAATTAAGGTAAATAATAGACAAATTAATTTTAAAATTGACACCGGAGCTGATGTCAACGTGCTCCCCCTACAATATTATTATCAAAGCTTCCAAAGAATAAAACTGGAGAAATCTGATAAAATATTACAAGGTCCAAATGGAATACCCTTGGAAACAGTTGGAATGATCCACGTAAAACTTCAAAATAAAGGCCAGCACTTAAACTCGAAAATATACATCGTTGATAAACTAAAGCAGCCACTTCTCTCTGGGGAGACAAGTGAAAAATTAAACATTGTGAGAATGATTCAGCAATTTTCATCAGGAGGCCGCGGCGGACAGCGTGGTAGACTCGGAAGTGGAGATAACAGAGGCTGCTACAACTGCGGGGAAGAAGGCCACCGCAAGTTTGAATGTACCAAACCTGCCCGTGGTGGTGGACGTGGCCGTGGACAGAGCCGTGATGGAGGCAGCAACAACACCTGCTACAACTGCGGAGAAGTTGGCCACCGTAAATATGAGTGTACCAACAACACGGCTGAAGATGGAGGACAGGAGGAGAACCAGCGCAAGTCCAAGAAGGCTTGCTACACCTGTGGGGAGTTTGGCCATAAGAAGAACGACTGAGGAGGAGTCCTCTGACAATGAGGAGGAAGAGACTCCCCAGAAGAGGAAGCAAGCTGAGGACAGTGAGGAGGAGGAAGTAGAAGCTGAAGAACCTCCCAAGAAGAAATCTAAGAAGTCCAAGAAGAAAGAAGAAGATTGCTATCTGACTCTTCAAGCACATAGGACGATGCCCCTGGAAAACGCCAGGAGCAGAGAAATGAGGAGACCCCCACTTCGACATCAACCTGGCTCTCAAGGAGATGCAAGAGACCGAGGAGGATTGCCCTACACCAACGGCCTCATCTACAAGAGATGGAAGGATGCAGAGGGACAACCAAGACCAGGATCCAGAGAAGAGCCTCCCTTCAATGCCAGCCGTGCATACAAGATGGAAGGGCAGTCAAGATACCTCGAAGGTCCCTGTAAAGTTAAGGGAGGAGATGTGCAGAGTATTAGGCTCATAGATTGTTGAGCTCTGGAAACCAAAAGGAATAATACTCTGCTAGTGATCTCTTTTGACTTGTATATAATAATATATAATATAATAGGAAATAAACTAATGCTTAGCTAATCTTGCCTCGTCTTGGATAACAACACAGAATGGATGATTTGTTCCATCCACCCTAGATATTTAACCTTTCTCCTTCAAAAAAAAATTATATCTTCAATACTTACAAAATTCTCTGAACACAGCATGGAGTTCAATTCGGTGGAGGCTATCAAAACCCACCTCGATAAATCCTTAGTAACAAACTCAGGACCTTCTACAGAGAGGAGGATTTTTTTAGTTGCATTCTCTAGCCTGAATATCAGCCCCTGTCGCTTTATCAACTCAAACATATTTTTGGCCAATTCGACCAATTTCATAACTCCTCTCGAAGAATGCTATGAAATCGAAGCCGCCCCTGTACTGATGATGGCGATAAAAAATGCATTGTTTAATTTACTTTTAAAGAAAGAAATGCCACTTTTGATACATGATAAAATTGTATTGTAGATATATGAGTTAAATAATTTAGTCATACTCTCTCTCTCTCTCTCTCTCTCTCTATCAAAATAATGTTTTAAAAGAGTTTAAAATTATAGAATAAAAAATTAATCAGGGAGATATATATAATATAATAGAGTAAAAAAGCATCTCCTCTTCCTGATATTCAAAGAGGGTATAGGCCAACTCTGAAAATAAAAATAAACAGATATCCTTCTTGAATCTATTCGTTAATATAGATATTAGATAGATGGAAGAAAGGTGTCAGAAAAATACAGTTCCGCGATCATGAGAGGTGCCCTTTCATTATATCATTAAAATAATGTAAATCAAGCTTGTGAGTAAAAAATTATTAAACTTGAATATCTTAATTTAGTATCACTTCTCAAAATTTTAAGGTTTACTAATTACTTTGATATATATTACTTCTACTTTTTTATGTACTTATTTTTAAATGACCTATCTTAGATACATGTAGGTCCATGCTAAACCTTTTAAAACAAATTCTTCAAATGAATATCAATTCATCAAAATACTCGTTATTTGAATTTTTTCCATTTTATATTCCACTAGCGGACCCGCCCGACTTCGCCCGGGTTTTACCCGAGTGAATGTTTGTCTAACGAACATTTGTTAAAACAATTCTCTTTAAACTTATAAAACGAACTCGGCTTCGCCCGGGGTTTTACCTGAGTAAAGGTTTGTCTAGCGAACATTTGTTGAAACAATTCTCTAAAAACTTATTAAAAAATAAAAAAGATATATTTTGATAATTTGAAACTCGTAAATTTGAATCTCTCGATAAAGTGAACATTTTTTCCCGGTCCCTGTGTGCCTTGTCATCCTGAATTTTGTCTTTCCTAATTTTCTACATTAGAAAATCATAGTTTTATCTAGTGAACATTTTTTTCCCGGTCCCTTGAGAAATACTCAATAAGTTGAATAAAATCAATATTAATTGGTTCCCTCGGTAATTGGAAGTTAAAGGAATAGTATCTTCGCCTTGGAATTGTATCATTATTCTTGTCGCAAATAAATTGCCGTGTCATCCTGAGATAATCTTACTTTTGATAAATAATATTTAAGATAACAAACTTAGTGATAAGAAAACTTGTTATCATCGTCACAATGGGGGCGCTGCTTGCGAGTTAAATCTACAAATATGCAAATAACTCTAAGGATATTCAAGATATTCATGAAATTATTTTTCAAAAACCTTCCCGGTGATATACCTAATAATATCCCAAAATTTCACGGCGATTGGATGTATGGTTTTTGAATCTATAGAGTACAGACAGACATTCAATTTTATATATATAAGATAATATAAAAGAGTTTTAAAAATTGTAAAAAAAAAAAATACATCGGCCGGGAATCGAACCCGGGCCGCCCGCGTGGCAGGCGAGCATTCTACCACTGAACCACCGATGCTTAAAAAAATGGCCATATTTAGGTATTCATTCCATTCCGGATTAGTCCGCGTAAAAAAAAGTTCTTCAAATGAAAAAAAAAAAGATATAGCCAAAAATACTAATCGAATGCAGCCGAAAATTTTCCTCAGGTTTATAAAAAGCGAAATGCAAAATATGGTACCAATTGGTTCAGTAGTTTTTGAGTTTATCGCGAAACAGACAGACAGACAGAAATTGACTTTTATATATATATATATAGAGATTTACTCTCCATTGTTGGCTTTTTAACTTACATTCATTCTTCATTGTTGGCTTTTTATATTACATTCACTCTTCATTGTTGGCTTTTTATCTTACATTCACTCTGTTGGCTTTTTATATTATATTTACTCTTCATTGTTGGCTTTTTATCTTACATTCACTCTTCATTGTTGGCTTTTTATATTATATTTACTCTTCATTGTTGGTTTTTTATCTTACATTCATTCTTCATTGTTGGCTTTTTATATTACATTTACTCTTCATTGTTGGCTTTTTATCTTACATTCACTCTTCATTGTTGGCTTTTTATATTATATTTACTCTTCATTGTTGGTTTTTTATCTTACATTCATTCTTCATTGTTGGCTTTTTATATTATATTTACTCTTCATTGTTGGCTTTTTATCTTACATTCATTCTTCATTGTTGGCTTTTTATATTACATTTTCTATTCATTGTTGGCTTTTTATCTTACATTCACTCTTCATTGTTGGCTTTTTATCTTACATTCATTCTTCATTGTTGGCTTTTTATATTACATTCACTCTTCATTGTTGGCTTTTTATCTTACATTCATTCTTCATTGTTGGCTTTTTATATTGCATTCACTCTTCATTGTTGGCTTTTTATATCATATAGAAAATCATAGTTTTATCTAGTGAACATTTTTTCCCGTGTCACATTGCCGTGTCATCCTGAGATAATCTTACTTTTGATAAATAATATTTAAGATAACAAACTTAGTGATAAGAAAACTTGTTATCATCGTCACAATGGGGGTGCTGCTTGCGAGTTAAATCTACAAATCTGGAAGTAACTCTAAGGTTATTCAAGATATTCATGAAATTATTTTTCAAAAACCTTCCCGGTGATATACCTAATAATATCCAAAAATTTCACGGCGATTGGATGTATGGTTTTTGAATCTATAGAGTACAAACAAACAGACAGACAAACAGACATACAGACATTCAATTTTATATATATAGACTAGACGAGTGACCCGGCTTCGCCCATATATATTTAGATAAGATTTCTTTTCATAATTGTTTGTTATTAGCATTATCTATTTGTTTGCATCAGCATAATTTAATCTAATCTTTGATATAGGGCGCTGTTCGTGAGCTAATAAGAATAATTTCAATATATAGTTTTAATAATTGATTTATATATATTTTTAAAATAGCCTATCGTCTTCCCCTGTATTTTTTTACCTATGTATGGAAATTTTGGTTTGAATTAGTGAACTACTGCGAATTTGTATACAGGACATACAAGCAAACAAACATTGATTTTTATATATATAGAAATATACCAGTGCTGGCATCAGCTCCTGTTCCTATTGAACATGCAGTGGGTCATCTGCCATATTGGTTTGATTTATTTGTGATAGCAACTTAAAGTGCATAATTTTAGCAACTAGTCTAGCATAAATCAATATATTGGTATTATCTTATGTTGATGTAAAGGAATCCTTTCTGTATAAAACATCTAATGTTACATATTGCATGAAATGAAGCAAGGGCAAACAAGTTGGTACTCGTTGTTGTTTGTTAGAGGATTCCGAAAGTTTGTGAGGTACCTACTTACTCAACTTGAAAGTCTTCCTTTTGCGGTGCAGGCGAAGTTTGGTTGCCTAATTGGAAACTTAGAAGTGTGTGGCAAGTTTACCAAATGTTTGGTTGCTGTTCTTCTCTATGGTTGCCTTCAGGACTATCATCTAGCACTTATACTGGTTAAATAAACAGCGCGCGAGATGCACCACAAAATGAAAAATATCCTGAAATTGACTTCTGAAACCAATTTCTGGTTGTAGGTTCAGTCACTGCATTATCCTCAAAGGCCTCCAATTCAGCTTGATTCAGCTGCGAGCACAAGCCTACTTTGGAGTAATATAAAAACAAAATAAATTAATTTAACACTTCTCTCATTCTAATATCCAGATCTCGAGTTACATAACTGCTATGATGACTATAGTGATTGTGAAGAAATGTCTGGTAATCGTTTCACAAAACACTGATGCGAAATTAGGTAGAAGAATTCGCAGTGATGATTCTTTTGTGGGCTGTTGCAAGGATTTAAATCAGATCACTAAATAGCAGAAAGGAGAGGGTAAAAGTCTCCTTCAAACTAACTTTATTTAAAACATGTTAAGAGGACAGAGGAAAGCACCCAACTAGTCAGCAGATCCAGCAGTGCTCTCTCCCTTTATTGCCACCTGGCGCAGCTGGTGGGTATGTTTGTTTACTGTCACCCAATCCATCTGGCCGACGTTCCGAAGTGGATCTCCATTATTCCACAATGATGAAGCTTGTCCCTTGTGGCCCAGTTACAACCCTAATATAACAGTGAAACATTTTATTTATCAGGCGTTCGCTTCTCCATTATATAAGAGCAAAAAAAAAAAAAAAAAAAGAGTCATGAAACTTTTGATTTCCTCATAGAAATATATGTACAACCAAATTGTTAAATATTGTTATGTTTGGGTAGTTAGCGTTTTTTTAGTATCAGGAACCTGGGTTATAATATATTGTGTATGTAATTCTCAATGAATTAAAAATTACAGAAAATATAAGTTTTTATTTTATTTAAAAATGTTTGCTTAAATGCTTTATAAAGATTAAATATTATAAGAATATTTTGTTTTACCGGCTTACCGCATCTTTTAAAATTAACATAATAAAAACACAACACGGAACAACACATTAGAAAGACAATAATTACATTTAAAGAAGGCAACCCTGTGAAATAATGCCTCAAAATTTTAGATCTAGTCATTTTTAGTTTTTGGGAGAATTTAAACTCTCATTTAAATGCTCAAAAAACCTTTGTTACAGAGATTTACTCAAATCTATTTAAGATATTACCTCAGGACGCACTTATTTAGCTAGAATATTTATTGACATAATGAGTTAAAGAGCTGAACAAAAAGAAATGGATTCTTATTCCATTCAAGAAGAAGGTATCGTTTTTGACTATTATTACTAAATTATGGAGGTATCTTATGCAAACCGATCAATTAATATTGTAAGACCAAACGTTTAATATATATTATTCGCCACTTTTACCGATACATAGAAATAAAGGCCTCTTGTTTACATCGTTTGACAAGCCAAACCGAAGCTTTAAACAGGCTTAAATTGAATAATATCGCCAAAATTATTAAGATGTCAACATCATGTGAAACCATCTTCACATTATTTAACATAAAACTACCCCACCCCAAATTATTGACTTTCGTGTATACTAACGCATATGATGTTTTTATGATTTTAAATAATGAAGAACAATTTTAATATAAATATGTGAAGTGCTTTGTGATTTAAAATAGTAATGTAACTTAAAAAATATCTCTAATATGAACATATTTGGCTATATCTTAATGATAAAAAAATATAAATTAATAATAATAGTGATTTTTCTCACTTAGAAAAATATTTGAGTTAAATTATTTATTTAAAATACAGCATATATTTGAGTTGCAGTTTATCAGTATCAATAATAATTTTAAATTTCCTTTCTCACACACACATGTCAAAATAGTAGTTCAAAATACTACTGTGAGAACTTTTGACAGCTTGGATCTAGGTAAAATATTGAGTTTATTATATTGCCTTTTATTCACAAAAGCTTACATTTTCAATAATTTTTTGTTTCCCATTCCACTTTTGTTAAGAATAAAAATATAGAGATGAGGTACTTATTTCTGAAGACTTATCTAAGATTAGTTTAATTCACCGCTATGCCTAATTGTGTTTTTTTGCTTATCCCTAGTACACATGGTACAGGCCATGATAATCATGGTGGGTAGAAGAAGGCGACTGCTTTTACGGGCACCACATGTCTATACATGTGAAAAGCAATTGTGGTAAACAAAACTAGTTCCAATTCAAAATTAACCTAACCAAACCTAACCTAAACTAGCCTAACTTAACCTAACCTGACCAAACCTAACCTAACCTAACTTAACCTAACCTGACCAAACTTAGTACTAATATACACAGCGGCACCTTGCCACCAATGATCCACTGAAAAGAGTGTGTATATCACCAATATAAATATAATAATCAAAAGTAGTGTTTTCTACTGAATAATCATATTGTTATATGTATATCCTGATTATATATATATTGTTTTGACATCTGAAATATTAACAAATATGACTTTATGGTTAATGTATATAAACTGTTTTGGTTCAATGTACATTTTTATATTTTCATTTGCTTCTCTAATGATTAGGTGATTACATGTCAAAACTTCCCTATTAATGGATTATTAACACAAAGCAATAATGCACCATCTATACATATAAAATGAAAGGATTTAAAAGCACAAATTTTTCTTTCTATAATGGATTATTATTCAATGTGATTTAAACCATTTTGGGATATGTTAATGTTGGAATTTTTACTTGCTAGGATATGAAACTGATAGAAAGTTAAATTTTATTCTGAGATGACATCATTCTTTTAACTGACAAATGCTTCCATCAGTCAATCAGGGAATAAGATTTATTACCTAAACTATTAAAAGAAATTTCTGATATCTTAGAATTCCAATCCTTTTTCCCTTGTTCCCTCCATCTTATATCCTATAGAATTCCAATCCTTCCCCATATCTCTTCTATCTTATATCCTGTAGAATTCCAATCCTTCCCCTTGTTCCCTCCATCTTATATCCTATATAATCCCAATCCTTCCCCATATCTCTTCTATCTTATATCCTGTAGAATTCCAATCCTTTTCCCCTTGTTCCCTCCATCTTATATCCTATAGAATTCCAATCCTTCCCCATATCTCTTCTATCTTATATCCTGTAGAATTCCAATCCTTCCCCTTGTTCCCTCCATCTTATATCCTATATAATCCCAATCCTTCTCCATATCTCTTCTATCTAATAACCTGTAGAATTCCAATCCTTCCCCTTGTCCCTCTATCTCATATCCTGTAGAATTCCAATCCTTCCCCTTGTTCCCTCTATCTTATATCCTGTAGAATTCCAATCCTTCCCCTTGTTCCCTCTATCTTATATCCTGTAGAATTCCAATCCTTCCCCTTGTTCCCTCCATCTTATATCCTGTAGAATTCCGATCCTTCCCCTTGTTCCTTCTATCTTATATCCTTTAGAATTCCAATCCTTCCCCTTGTTCCCTCTATCTTATATCCTTTAGAATTCCAATCCTTCCCCTTGTTCCCTCTAATATCCTGTAGAATTCCAATCCTTCCCCTTGTTCCCTATCTAATATCCTGTAGAATTCCAATCATTCCCCTTGTTCCCTCTATCTTATATCCTGTAGAATTCCAATCCTTCCCCTTGTTCTCTCTATCCTGTAGAATTCCAATCCTTCCCCTTGTTCCCTCTATCTTATATCCTGTAGAATTCCAATCCTTCCCCTTGTTCCCTCTATCCTGTAGAATTCCAATCCTTCCCCTTGTTCCCTCTATCTAATATCCTGTAGAATTCCAATCCTTCCCCCTGTTCCCTCTACTTATATTCTGTAGAATTCCAATCCTTCCCCCTGTTCCCTCTACTTATATTCTGTAGAATTCCAATCCTTCCCCTTGTTCCCTCTATCTTATATCCTGTAGAATTCCAATCCTTCCCCTTGTTCCCTCTATCCTGTAGAATTCCAATCCTTCCCCTTGTTCCCTCTATCTAATATCCTGTAGAATTCCAATCCTTCCCCTTGTTCCCTCTATCCTGTAGAATTCCAATCCTTCCCCTTGTTCCCTCTATCTAATATCCTGTAGAATTCCAATCCTTCCCCTTGTTCCCTCTATCTAATATCCTGTAGAATTCCAATCCTTCCCCTTGTTCCCTCTATCTTATATCCTGTAGAATTCCAATCCTTCCCCTTGTTCCCTCCATCTTATATCCTGTAGAATTCCAATCCTTCCCCTTGTTCCCTCCATCTTATATCCTGTAGAATTCCAATCCTTCCCCTTGTTCCCTCTATCTTATATCCTGTAGAATTCCAATCATTCCCCTTGTTCCCTCTATCTTATATCCTGTAGAATTCCAATCCTTCCCCCTGTTCCCTCTACTTATATTCTGTAGAATTCCAATCCTTCCCCTTGTTCCCTCTAATATCCTGTAGAATTCCAATCCTCTCCCTTGTTCCCTCTATCTTATATCCTGTAGAATTCCAATCCTTCCCCTTGTTCTCTCCATCTTATATGCTGTAGAATTCCAATCCTTCCCCTTGTTCCCTCTATCTTATATCCTGTAGAATTCCAATCCTTCCCCTTGTTCCCTCTATCTTATATCCTGTAGAATTCCAATCCTTCCCCTTGTTCCCTCTATCTTATATCCTGTAGAATTCCAATCCTTCCCCTTGTTCCCTCTATCTTATATCCTGTAGAATTCCAATCCTTTCCCTTGTTCCCTCTATCTTATATCTTGTAGAATTCTAATCCTTCCCCTTGTTCCCTCTATCTTATATCCTGTAGAATTCCAATCCTTCCCCTTGTTCCCTCTATCTTATATCCTGTAGAATTCCAATCCTTCCCCTTGTTCCCTCTATCTTATATTCTGTAGAATTCCAATTCTTCCCCTTGTTCCCTCTATCTTATATCCTGTAGAATTCCAATTCTTCCCCTTGTTCCCTCCATCTTATATCCTGTAGAATTCCAATCCTTCCCCTTGTTCCCTCCATCTTATATCCTGTAGAATTCCAATTCCTTCCCTTGTTCCCTCTATCTTATATCCTGTAGAATTCCAATTCTTCCCCTTGTTCCCTCCATCTTATATCCTGTAGAATTCCAATCCTTCCCCTTGTTCCCTCCATCTTATATCCTGTAGAATTCCAATTCCTTCCCTTGTTCCCTCTATCTTATATCCTGTAGAATTCCAATCCTTCCCCTTGTTCCCTCCATCTTATATCCTGTAGAATTCCAATTCCTTCCCTTGTTCCCTCTATCCTATATCCTGTAGAATTCCAATTCTTCCCCTTGTTCCCTCTATCTTATATCCTGTAGAATTCCAATTCTTCCCCTTGTTCCCTCTATCTTATATCCTGTAGAATTCCAATTCTTCCCCTTGTTCCCTCTATCTTATATTCTGTAGAATTCCAATTCTTCCCCTTGTTCCCTCTATCTTATATCCTGTAGAATTCCAATTCTTCCCCTTGTTCCCTCCATCTTATATCCTGTAGAATTCCAATCCTTCCCCTTGTTCCCTCCATCTTATATCCTGTAGAATTCCAATTCTTCCCCTTGTTCCCTCTATCTTATATTCTGTAGAATTCCAATTCTTCCCCTTGTTCCCTCCATCTTATATTCTGTAGAATTCCAATCCCTTCCCTTGTTCCCTCTATCTTATATCCTGTAGAATTCCAATTCTTCCCCTTGTTCCCTCTATCTTATATCCTGTAGAATTCCAATTCTTCCCCTTGTTCCCTCCATCTTATATCCTGTAGAATTCCAATCCTTCCCCTTGTTCCCTCTATCTTATATCCTGTAGAATTCCAATCCTTCCCCTTGTTCCCTACATCTTATATCCTGTAGAATTCCAATTCTTCCCCTTGTTCCCTCTATCTTATATCCTGTAGAATTCCAATTCTTCCCCTTGTTCCCTCTATCTTATATCCTGTAGAATTCCAATTCTTCCCCTTGTTCCCTCTATCTTATATTCTGTAGAATTCCAATTCTTCCCCTTGTTCCCTCTATCTTATATTCTGTAGAATTCCAATTCTTCCCCTCTATCTTATATCCTGTAGAATTCCAATTCTTCCCCTTGTTCCCTCCATCTTATATCCTTAAAAAAAAAAAAAAAAAGCCAACCACAAATGCAATTCAGGTGTATTTTTAATATAGTTAAAGGTTAGCAAATTTGTGTTCATTTTGTGAAAATGACCTGTAAATTTGTTTAGAATTTTCTGTGTCTTATCTCAGTTGGGATGTGGATGGGGAAGTTAAAGGATACTTCCAACTTTTATAAATTTTCTGGGTGGATTTCTTCAAATTTCTTCTATCAGAATAAATAGCAACTAATTTTTCACAGTAGAACCTCCCTGTAAAGGACAACACTTAATTGCAGAGCCAAAGTGTCCTATAGAGAGGGGTGTCCTCTTACTGGAGAGCTACTAAATAGTAAAAATGGTAATTTTGGCAATGAAAACTGTCCTTTATAGAGAGGTGTCCTCTATTGAGAGTGTCATATACAGTAGAACCTCTGTAAAATGTTTTTTTTTTTTTTTTCCAGATTATTGGCCAAATTGCCTTTCTTGATTCACCATTTTTTGAAGTACTACTATGTGTTTGGCTTTTCTTGAATAATCAAGAGAAGATATTTAGTTAATTTAATTGAATAAAAAAAATCATTAGTTACATTTTATTTTGATAGATGGTGCAAACCATCAGAAACGTTCAGTTACGCAATCAGGAGACTTCCTGGAATAATAAAGCAAACCTACAGTCAACCCAGAGAGAGGCGGGCAGCTAAAGTCCGGTCATTTAAGACACCAGCGACATTCCAAGGGGCGACCACAGGGGCCAGTGAGTTCTCGGGACTATTAAGACAGTTGGGGATTGTGTGCGACACGAACGGATGCCCGGCTCTCTCCCTCTCTCTCTCTGGTTGCCTGGGTTCCTCTACCAACTTGTGATTATTTCTCTTTCCCTACCTTATTATTAAATTGCCACATAAATGTTCAACACCTTATCTTGTACAATTTCACATCTTTTTGCTTATGCTTTTTTTTTTTTTAAATACATTACTTTGCAAATACACATCAATTTGAATGATAAAGCACAATTTGGATTATAGATTATAAACAATAAGGCACAAGAAAATAAGACCTAATCCAAATAATTTAAGTGTGTGACATTTCAGCAACAGTATTGTTACCATCATCAGACAAAAGAATAAATGCTGTTTTATTCTTTTGTCTGATGATGGTAACAATGCTGTTGCCGAAACGCCACACACTTATTAAATTATTTGGATTAGGTCTTATTTTCTTGTATCTATAATCTAAATTGTGCTTTATCATAAACAATAAGGTAATAAGACCAAATAAATAAATAGTATGTGACATTTCGGTAACAGCGTTGTTACAATCATCAGGCAAAAGTAAGAGTAACAAAAGAGGCAGTACTTTTGTCTGATGATGGTAACAATGTTGTTACTGAAACATCACACACTATTTATTTATTTGGATTAGGACTTATTACCTTGTTGTACATCAATTTGAATGTTATCTAAAAGAATGTGTTTCATGATGGCAATTTTTCTTTATTGTGTGCAGTCTTAATTCCAATTTTGCTAGTGCAGTTAGAGAACTTGTGCCATTCAAATTTTGGTTCTTCCATAACATTACAGTTTGCCTGTAATCTTTTTTGTCAGTTCCAAGATGGGGTGCTTATCATTCTGTGATAGCGGATAGGGACTACCGTTGGTTGCCCAGAACACTTTTATAGTTGAAAAGATCCAATAAAAATTGGATAAAATTTAAATTTAGACTTAACTAATAGTAATTTTAGTAGTCCATTCTTCTTTATCGCTAGACTGTAGACTTGTAGATCTATATCAATTTGTAAATACTAGAGAGAATTGTCACACTATTTTTGTAAATATATTTATGATTATCTTTCTAACCCCTGAAAGGTTCAGGTTCATAATATATCTTGTTTCTTTTTTATTTTTTTATTATTTTTAATTATCCCTAA
This sequence comes from Cordylochernes scorpioides, assembly GCA_030710605.1. Taxonomy (NCBI): domain Eukaryota; kingdom Metazoa; phylum Arthropoda; class Arachnida; order Pseudoscorpiones; family Chernetidae; genus Cordylochernes; species Cordylochernes scorpioides. Next base: position 21,057,758 of record CP092865.1, read on the forward strand.
CCGGGATATCGCATTTTGTGTGTTGAAATAAAATAAATAAAAAATAGTAATTTTTAAATATATATATATATATTTTTTTTTTAATTTGACCAGGATGTTTAGCTCCAATTTAGCTGAAAATAGCTCCAATAGCTCTGTCCATCAATGATGCATTGTAGCACTTTCAAGCACTGTGTGCATATGCTAACTACAGTTACTATGTCCTACAGGCCAAAGTATTGTATTTTTAGCAATAAATTTCTATTTTAACAAGAATTAACTAATGTTGTCCAAATTTGATTTTGAAAAATCAGTTGAATTATAGTATCGAATTAACCCATTTGCTATTTGATAGGCTGGAGGTCAGGACATGAAAACATGGTCAAATTACAGCAAGTGTGGAATTATCATGTGTTTCAAATTAAAGAGGTTATACTGTAATTTTTTTTTTGCATTGAACGCATGTTATTTTTTCCCTCATTTCTAGTATAATCGTTTTAAAAAAAATAAAACACAGGATTTTTAAGAAAACGACATCTCCTCATCGGGCAACTGAAAGTTTCTGATGGCTTGCACCATATATCAGAATAAATATAAACTATTCGTTGATTTTTAATTATTCCAGAATTGGCCAAATATTTTAATTAAATTATCAACCTTATATCAGTACAATTTCACATTTATACTATTTTTTTCACAGACTTTTTTTGTTTTATTACCTTTTGATTTATCAAATTCATTCCAAAGTGTATTACCATTAAAATGCCTGAATTCGGGGGTTGGTGGAAGGATGGTCTAAACCATTGGTTAATAACCAAACGGGGGCTCTGGCATATTTGTAAGTGCAAAGTCGAACTGCTTTTCACATGTGTAGACATGTGGTGTACTTACAGTAAAAGCAGTCACCTACTTTTATCCACCATGATTATCATGGCCTGTACCACGTGTACTAGACGGATAAGCAAAAAAAAAAAAAATCCCATATATGATTGAATCTCCTAGCTATCAAGCTCAAATGTTTCTTTTTCAAATAAAAAAAAAACTTTTTACTATCCTTACTGTGATGAAAAATTATTGAGAGGACTTGGATCATCAGTGGGGAACCCTCCCAGCAGCTTCGCCTATTTAATCCTCAAGACCGTGTTTAGAACTGTATTGGACAATTTTGCTTATATACTGTCCAGTGTTTTCACTCTTCTTCTTCTTTTTCCTTATCTCCACTCAATCATATTAGGGTCTGGGTGAAGTAGAATGCATCTGCCTTTGTCATTAAGACTGGGAGCACTACTCAGTGGCAGGTCGACTTAGCTCCAAAAGAAATGGCCGCCTCTGACATGAGAAACAGACCCCATGTGCATCTGCTCCTAACATGGAGCACAGACTCATCCTGTATCCCTGGATTAGGAGCCCTTAGTTTTCAATCTTAAAAAAACTAAGAGATATCTAAACACAAGGTAATAAGACCAAATCCAAATAAATAAATAGTGTGTGACGTTTCGGTAACAGCGTTGTTACCATCTTCAGACAAAAGACTGTTACCGAAACGTCACACACTATTTATTTATTTGGTCTTATTACCTTGTGTTTATAATCTATAATCCAAATTGTGCCTTATCAACTAAGAGATATCTAAACAACAGAATATTTAAAAATAAAATGTTGACTTAGCGTCACATGACTGATGATGATAAACTGAGTAGGCCACCACAGATTATTCTGTGACACAATATACAGTAAAACCCCTCTACAGTGGTGAACTCCAATGGAACTGAAATTTTGGTTCACTATAGTCACAGCTCACTATAGCCATGGTTTGGCTTTTTTTTTTTACTTTTTTAGATTTTATAAATTTTTTTTTTTTTAGATTGTATTATTAAAGGAAAGTCATACATGCAAACAGGAAAAGGCTACCTTTTAATGTTCATTTTTGTTTTAATTCTCTAAATGGACCAATTTCCATACATAAATGCTGTATAATAAAAGAAATAATTTTTGATGATAGGTTCTTCTTATCATTAGCATACATATACCTCTATGTCCAATTAAAAAAATAAGACAAATCCAAGACAAAACTTTATTAATTATATATTAAAAGATTAAAAAACGAAAGAAAAAAGATCAGGTGTTGAAATCAATATTAAAAATGGCATATCCTGACCAGGAGCACATGTGCTTTACAGAAGGCAGAGCGCCATCTGGTGGAACAGAAATCAACTAAACATTGATTTAGCCTGTTCCTTGATATTTGGCCAACCCAATTTCTTGATAAATCAATGGCTTTTCTTGATTTATCAAGAAATTGGGTTGGCCAAATATCAAGGAACAGGCTAAATCAATGTTTAGTTGATTTCTGTTCCACCAGATGGCGCTCTGCCTTCTGTAAAGCACATGTGCTCCTGGTCAGGATATGCCATTTTTAATATATTAAAAGATATAAAATTATTTTGAGAAACATATATCTTTATCATATTATATAATACAAACACAAAGTAATAAGACCAAATCTAAATGAATAAACATGAAAAATGGGACCAATACTATGTAGGAAAAACATTCAGAACTTTAAAAGAAAGAATGAAAAACCATGAATATGCTCTAAAATGGGATAAAATCGAGAAATTCTGCACTTGTAGTACATAGAAAAATCTCAGGGCATTATAATTTCAATCTAAAAGAAACAGATACTAGATAATTGAAAAATGATTATAAGAGACAATTTAGAAAAGCCTTTTTCATTCAAAAGAAATGTGCTACAATTAATGGAATGGAAGAAAGAGGAAATATCTATGATATTTCTGTAAAGATATGCTTTTAATTATACAGTTAAACATGTCTATAGCGCCCCCTCTTGGGACTCACCAAAATAGGGTGCTATAGAGAGGGAGTGCTATAGACAGGTCACTTTTAATGTAAATCGCATCGTACTACGTATTTAAGATAGGGCGCTATAGAGAGGAAGGCGCTATTTAGAGGGGGCGCTATAGACAGGTTTAACTGTATTAAAAAAAGTGAGTTTTTTCCACTTCTAATTCTAAGAATAATATTTTAGGGTTCTTAGAAAACTATCTTCTTCTTATCTGCTATCTTGTTTACACACTTGATAACAGTAACTATTTAAAACATAAGAAAGAAAAAAAGGCATCTCCTTATTGTGTAACTCTTCTTCTTTCTTATCTCTGGGTAGTAAGTGACTGCTTTTACTGTAAGTGCACCACATGTCTACACATGTAAAAAGCAGTTTGACTTTGCACTTACAAATGTGCCAGAGCCCCGTTTAGTTACTTGCACTCGCTGGTGGGGTTGGACTTTTGCAAGAAACGGGAGCCATTGGAGCATTTTTTTTTTTTAATCGGAAAAAAGTGTCCAATGCGGGAATTGAACCCGGGTCGTAGTGGTCGAAAACTAAACAGTTCAATCAGCCTTCCACCGACCCCCCTATTGTGTAACTGAAAGTTGTTGATGGCTGGCACCATCTATCGGAATAAATATAAAGTATTCATTGGTTTTTAATTATTCCAGAATTGGCCAAATACCCATTATTGATTAATCAAGAAAAGCTAACCACATATTTAAAACATGCTGTATTTTTAATTTCTCATTCAGTATTTTTGTCTGAAGATGGTAACAATGCTGCTACTGAAATGTCACACACTATTTATTTATTTGGATTTGGTCTTATTACCTTGTGTTTATAATCCAATTTATAATAAAAAAAAAAATGCTCCAATGGCCCCGATTCTTGGAAAAGTCCAACCCCACCAGCGAGTGCAAGTAACCAAACAGGGCTCTGGCACATTTGTAAGTGCAAAGTCGAACTGCTTTTCACATGTGTAGACATGTGGTGCGCTTACAGTAAAAGCAGTCGCTAACTACCCACCATGATTATCATGGCCTGTACCACATGTACTAGGGATAAGCAAAAAAAAAAAATACAAAATGGGCCTTATTATATAATACAAAGTTTACTTGAAAAAAAATGTCTCCAATACCTTTTTGCTTGAAAGCGCTCTTCAAGTATTATTGCCTCTTTCAAATAAAGTTAATTAGTATATTTTCTTCCAGAGTTTCCACATATTCTCCTGAAGCCTAGATTTCGTTTTGTTTTGAACCTGTCATGTGCAAACCATTGCTGGCTTTAAAATCACCATAGTATATATGGCATAGAAAATAATCTTTGTTGCTCATCATATGGGCCCATTTATATGAATACAGTAAAACCCCTCTATAGTGAACCACATTGGGACGGGACTTTTGGTTCACTATAGCCACGGTTTGGGTATTTAAATTTTTTTTGAGGATATAATTAAAGGGCATGTGCAAAAAAAAAAAAAAAAAAAGGCTACCTCTTAATATTGGCTGCTTTTTTCCCTCTAAATTAACCTATTTCTATATATTAAAGCTGTATATTAAAATAAAAACAAAATCATGTGAAAATATTGCCTTTTTGATCAGTTCCTCTGATAATTTAATTAGTATAAATGCAACCTGCCCCCCATATGTCAAAAAAATCCAAGAAAAGTATACCTTATATATAAAAATTAAATAAAAACTTTATTAATAATATTTTAAAAGGTATAACAATATATTTTATATAAATAAATATTATATTACAATATAGGATACAAAGGCTTACTTGAAGAAGTCTGTTATTTTTTTCTGCTTTAACATATTCCTCAAAAATTTGGTTTCATATCTAGCAAAGAAATCTTCATTTTTTTAAATGAAGCCTAGCTTGTACTAACCACGTATACAAGGCTTCTAAAAGTGGATAATGACACTGACGATAGCGGCAATAGTTGGGATTGATTCCTCTTTGTAGCATTTTTTTTTATAGTCTTCTTTTTTGCCCCATATCGTAAAAATGCTACTTTTGCTCATTTTCATTTTCTTCCGAAGTTCCGCTTGCGATGTACCACTCTCAATAGCTTTTATGATGGATAATTTCTTTTCAAGTGATATCTTGGTACGAGCGACTTTTTCTTTGGCACTTCCATTATCTTTTAAAACTGGTTTTAATAATTTAAATCATGTTTTAAGGAATTTTCCTAATGTAGAGTTAAGAAATTTAGTTTTCAATAAGGCATGAAAAATTTATAAAAGGGCGCAGTATAAAAATAGAACGTAAATAAAAAACACCCAATGTCGCTAAATTCTTTGTTTTGAATTGCGATCTGTGAGCTAGAGCTCACACAAAATTTAAATTAGTTTTGAAAATTATAATTTTGGAATTTTAGAATTAAAATTAAAAGTTCGTTATAAGCATGGTATTTTTGATAGAATTTAATATTTTGGGACCAAAATTGGGTTCGTTATAGCGATAGTTCGCTAGTTTGAAAAGTGAAAAGTTCGTTATAACGATGGTAATTTTAATGGAATGGAATTGGGATTTTCGATGGGTTCGTTATAAGGGAAGGTTCGTTATATCCATGGTTCGTCTTAGCGGGGTTTTACTGTATATATTTTTTTGCCTAGGTCAGGAGTAGGCAAACTGCGGCTTGTGAGCCACATGCGGCTCTTTGGATGTGAAGCTCTTTATATACACCTATACCTCGCTTTGCGTCGGGGTTACATTCCAAAAAAAAACACGACGCAAATTGAAACGACGCAAAGTGAAAATATGTGAAGGCGCAATCAAAAACAAAGGTATTGCCATATTTTAGGAAAAATAAAAATAAAATAAAGACTCGAATCCAAAACAACGCAACTTCGAAAATCTAACGACGCACAGTGAAAATAAGTAAAAATTAAGCAGCGACGCAACTTCGAAAAAAAACCGCAAAACGAAACGACGCAAAGCGAGGTATTGGTGTAGTTCCATACGTAAATATTATTTATACAAGTACTGTTTATTGTTGGCAAGAAAAAAATATGCGGCTCTTTAAAAACCTAGAAATTTTGTAAATTGTAATTTTTGACTCTTCTGACTCCAAAGTTTGCAGACCCTTGGTCTAGGTTAAACTAGCTAGATATAGAACACTTCTAAAAGGTCCTACTAACACCTACGATCCCGGAAAAAAGTTGAGGTTGATTCCATTTTTAGAAATTTTTAATAGCCTTCTATTTTTATCTCTTATAATAGAAAAGTTACATTTTTCTTATTTTAACAAGTTCTGAAATTTTGCCGGCGTTGTTTCACCTTGAAAAACTTTGATAATGAATTTCTTCTAGTGGAAGCTTGTTAAGAAAACCTTTCTTTCCTTTTTTTTTTGTCTTTATTTTGGAAGACGTTTGCATTTTTTCTATTCCAAATTTAACATATGCAAATATATTATATTTGATAAAAAGTATAAAGTGTAAACATTTATATAAAATGTGAAAAAAAAAAATAGAACGTAAATCTAAGCAAACAATGCTGCTAAATTTATTGTTTTGAAATTGAAATCTATGAGCTAAATATGCTTAAAACTTTGTAGTTTAAAAAAAAATCTTATTAATTACAATTTTAAGTTCATTATAAACTAGAATTTTAAATTGAATTTCTTATTTTAGGACTTAACGTTGGTTCGTTATAGGGTTAGTTCTTTATTTTTTTATTTTTTGCTTATTCCTAGTACACGTGGTACAGACCATGATAATCATGGTGGGTAGAAGTAGGCGACTGCTTTTACTGTAAGTGCACCACATGTCTACACATGTTAAAAGCAGTTCGACTTTACACTTACAAATGTGCCAGAGCCCGTTTGGTTATTTAATTCACAGGTGGGGTTGGACTTTTGAAAGAATTGAGGGCCATTGGAGCATTTTCTTTTAATCAGAAAAAAGTGCCCAATGCGGGAATCGAACCCGGGGTCATAGTGGTTGAAAACCAACGGTTTAGACCATCTTTCCACCGACCCCCCTTTCTTTATTTTAAAAATGAAAAGTTTGTTATAACAATGGTATTTTAAAATGGAATAGAATAGGGAATTACTTTAGGTTTGTTATAAGGGAAGGTTCGCTATATATACCAAGTTCGTATTAGTGGATTTTTTTTTGGATTGTAATAAGATTATTTATTAATCCGATATTTCGATGGACCAATCTTCCATCTTTTACGAGGGTTTTTGTTATGAAGCACGGACGTCTTGCAAGCTTATTGGGCGATAAACCATCCAATATATACATTTTAAACAAAGTAAATATAATCAAAAGAAAAACAATGTAATATATATAAATAAACATTGACAATTAAGAGATTCCGAACCAATTAAACAAATAAAAACACCACAAAAATTGAAACCACTGTGAAACAAATATACAAATAATAGCAACAAATACCTGATTCAAAAAAGAAACAAAACAAAAAAAAACAAAGTTCGTATTAGTGGGTTTTTATTGTATGTAACCCCAATTTTTAAAATTGCTAGGAGGGTTCCTCACTGATGAGTCAAGCCCTCCCAATCGCAGTAAGGACAGTAGAATGTTGGTTTTATGTGTACAAGACACATTCATGCTAGAGAGTTTCATTTCTTTTATATAGATGGTACGTTATTATCTTATAATTGATCTCCTATCTATGCTACATCTGATGAATGATCACTTTTGTAAAATGAATAAAAGATGACCTGTCCTGATCTAATCCAACTTCCAATAAGAGACTACCTCCAGGAGAGGCCAGAAGTTTCCATGTTTTTATGGGATGCAGAATATTCTCCTGCTAATTAGCCTTTTTTTTTCTGGCTCCTCTAGTGCCCTCTAGGTAAGGAATATGTTGCTCATTTATCTTCAGCTACTGTTTGTGCGGCTCACTGGCCAGGTGTTGTATGAACTCACTCTAAGTGTATAGAATCAGAAATGGGGGGGTATGTCTTAAAGTTAATCCATCCTGAAACCAAGGGTTGTTAATAAAGTTCACCAGTTAGCATTTTTAATTTTTATAATAAAAGAAAATAAGACCTAATCCAAATAATTTATGAGTGTGTGACGTTTCGGCAACAACATTGTCACCATCATCAGACAAAAGAATAAAAAAAAAAAATCCAATTTCCAAATTCCAAATTTTTTTTATTCTTTTGTCTGATGATGGTGATAATGTTGTTGCCGAAACGTCACACACTAATAAATTATTTGGATTAGGTCTTATTTTCTTTTATTATAATCTATAATCCAAATTGTGCTTTATCATTAATTTTTATAAGTTAGAGATATAAATGATAAAGCACAATAAACGTCGCACATAATTTATTATGTCTGATGATGGTGACAATGTTGTTGCCGAAAAGTCACACATAATTTTATCCAAACTGAAACCAAGGGTTGTTAATAAAGTTCACCAGTTAGCATTTTTAATTTTTATAAGTTTTAGATATAAATGATAAAGCACAATAAACGTCGCACATAATTTATTATGTCTGATGATGGTGACAATGTTGTTGCCGAAAAGTCACACATAATTTTATCCAAACTGAAACCAAGGGTTGTTAATAAAGTTCACCAGTTAGCATTTTTAATTTTTATAAGTTTTAGATATAAATGATAAAGCACAATAAACGTCGCACATAATTTATTATGTCTGATGATGGTGACAATGTTTTTGCCGAAAAGTCACACATAATTTTATCCAAACTGAAACCAAGGGTTGTTAATAAAGTTCACCAGTTAGCATTTTTTGTAAGTTTTAGATATAAATGATAAAGCACAATAAACGTCGCACATAATTTATTATGTCTGATGATGGTGACAATGTTGTTGCTGAAAAGTCACACATTAATTTTATCCAAACTGAAACCAAGGGTTGTTAATAAAGTTCACCAGTTAGCATTTTCAATTTCTATAAGTTTTAGATATAAATGATAAAGCACAATAAACGTCACACACTATTAAATTATTTGGATTAGGTCTTATTTTCTTGTATTAGAGATATATAAAAAATAAATTTATAAATAGCTTTGGTTTAGATAAACTCCGAAATTTGTAGAGTGGTAGCATTTGCAGCAACAAGCTAATACACTAGTTGTAGATAAAAGATTGGGATCATCAAAAAGAAAAGAAGGGAGTGGCCACCCTAACAACACCTCTGACAGTGGGCTGTCCAGCCACTAGGTCACATGGATGATAGATGAGACTGCTGCCTTCCTTCCTTGGCAAGTTTCCCAGAAATTCATCCTTTAATTATCCTGGAAGTTTGTTTGTTTGGTCTCTCTTTAGAACCCACAATTTTATGGGAAGCTAGCCCCCCACTACCATCTCTCTCTCTCTCTCCATTCTTCTTTTTTTTTCATTTCATTCTTTCCTTAATTAAACTGGGTAATAATAGCTGAACAACAGCTTTTCTCTATTTTTCTATTTTGTGTTTGTATATTTCATTTACAAATTACGAAACTATTTTAGACGCGAATATTCTTTTTAAAATAAAATAATTTCTACTGCCCTTACTGCAATGGAAAAATTAAAGGGAGGACCCCTGGCTCATTAGTGTATATGTAATTCTACTGTTCTAAAAGATTATGTCCTTAGTTCCATCTAAAATACCCATTCGAAGAGTCAAGCATCAGTATCACTATAAAGGGAAGTTCCAAAAATGCAATATAACAGCGGTATGGTAAGATTAAACTGGTGAAACCGCTAAGAGGGTTCATCACTGATGAGCCAGGCCCTTCCTTTTAATTTTTCCATTGCAGTAAGCACAGTGGAAATTGTTTAATTTTTAAAAATAATATTACACGTCTAAAATAGTTTTGTAATTTGATAACAGATGGCGCACTAGTGCATCATTATATTTTATTTTGTTGTTTTCTTCTATATATGGCTTATTGGTAAGGTATGGTAGGACTCTTGTGGGGCACCATTACCCTATAAATGCCCTCCTCATCTATAAATGTCATAAATAGCCTATATAATATGAGGGGGTTGATAGATGAGTGGTAGAAATTGTTGATTATAGAAAGTCACAATCTGGAATTGAATCCTGCATTGGGCACTTTTTTTTTTTCTAAAGAAAAAATTGCTTTAATGGCCCCTCAAATTCTTGAAAAAAATCCAACCCCACCAGTTAGTGTGAGTACCCCTAGTTTTGGCACACTTGTAAGTGCAAAAGACAAACTGCTTTCTAGATGTGTAGACTGGATGCACTTACAGTAAAAGCAGTAACTATACCCATCATGATTATCATGGCCTGTACCCTACGTTTTTTTTTTTTGCTTATCCCTAGTACATGTGGTACATGCCATGCTAATCATAGCGGGTAAAAGAAGGCAACTACTTTTACTGTAAATGCACCACATGTTGACAAATGTGAAAAGCAGTGTATCAGGACTCCACATGATGGCCAACCTCCATTATCACAAAGGGCACCACTAGATGATTATTCTCTGTGACATGGCAAAAGAGAAGTTGTTCTCTGAGGAACAATCTGTGGGAACATGAGAGCTACTATTAGGGGGATAGTAAGAAAAAATTGTCATAAGAACCCAGAGGTGATATGAGGACAAGGGTGCACAAAGCTATGGTAGATAAGTTCCTCATTGCCTTGATTGGTAACTTGTCTAAATCCGTCAACTATGACTACAAACTTGTATTTAGCTCTGAGGGAGGGGTCCTTGTACAGTATCCATCAGTCTCCAAATCCCATCGTGGACTTCCAGGACTCCACATGATGGCCAACCTCCATTATCACAAAGGGCACCACTAGATGATTATTCTCTGTGACATGGCAAAAGAGAAGTTGTTCTCTGGGGAACAATCTGTGGGGACATGAGAGCTACTGTCTCTTCAGAGAACTAAATGATAATTACTTTTTCTATTTAGAGTACCTCATGCCAGAGAGTTGTAGCTACTCTCTCGCTCTATAAGTTCCAGTTCCTCTTCATATAAAGTAGAATATAACCTCTTTAATTCAACACACTATAATTCAACTGTTTTTTCAAATCACTATAGTTAAACTTTTCTCTGTAGCAAGCACCTTGTTGCAGAGCCAAAGTGTCCTTTATGAAAAGATGTTTTACTGGAGAGTTGCTAATTATTGAAAATAGTAATTCTGATGAAGAAAACTGTCCTTTATAGAGAGGTCTCCTCTCTTGGAGTTCTACTGGAGTCCTTTGACACCTGGTATATATATATAAATATATAGTGTTTTCTTTTAAAAAAAAAAGCAAGTCTGTGTGCGCAAAAAAATGTTCTCACAATTTTTAACGGTCTTAACCTTAAATTCGACTAATTGGCCAATAAAAATGGTCTTGAACAGTCTATGAGGGCCAAAAAGGGTTGAGAAACATTGCTCTAAAGGATTTTCTCGTCTTCTTTTATCTTATCTCCTATCAATCATATAAAGTCAGTGTATCTCAAGCTTTCATGATTAGAGAGGCAAAATGTGCCTGCTTCAGTTGTCAAGACTGGGAGCACTCCTATGTACCAGGCCAATTTAGCTCCAATATAAAATGACTGCCTCTGACATAAGGAACAGATGCCATGTGTAGCTGCTCTTAATTTGGAGTAGGGATGCTGCTCATCCTGTGTCCCTGGAGCTCTTTACTATCAGCCAGATCAGTTGAACCCAGGTGTGAGTGAGCATGTTGCTCCCCAAAGAGTAAAGTTGACTCGCAGGTCTTCCATTCATCCTGAATATTCTCTCAGGTAACATTACAGGGAGTTTTACAATCTCTCCAAGTCTGATTCATGACCCATTGGAACTCATTAGGAAACAGAGAGGAAACGCGGCCTTGTTTTTTTTCTCTCTCTGACTCTGTGTACTTTCTTTAAAAATAGAGTTTCTCTCACAAAATGTGCCTTTCCATTAAGTCAGTCCTAGCTCTTTTTTAGAATCCCTTGGATGTCTCCTATTGTGATGGGGGATGAGAAAAAGGGTAAGTGTTTGGAAACTTTGTTGTTTTTATTCTTTTTCCATAAAATTTCTCATTCAGTACTTTTGTTTGTGAAGATGGTAACAATGCTGTTACCGAAACATCACACACTATTTATTTATTTGGATTTGGTCTTATTACCTTGTGTTTTTCCATTCATTTCAAGTAGAGATGACTAATAGATGTATTTTGGGGATTGAAATTCACACTAGGTAGTTTGTGTGTTAAATACAGTATAACACTTCTTTTCAACCGACCTTAATATTCAACCCTTTTTTTCAAATCTCAATAAGGCTATTTTCTTTAATTTGATTGACCATTTGATTAGGTACACAATTTGGATTATAGATTAAAAACACAAGGTAATAAGACCAATCCAAATAAATAGTGTGTGATGTTACCGAAACATTACACAGTATTTATTTAGATTTGGTCTTATTACCTTATGTTTGATTAACTATAATTCAACACCAACTTTTTTAATTCAGATGAAAATGCAGATGGAATGTTGAATTAAAAGAAGCTTGACTGTATTTCTCCAGGAAAATGTTTGGTGTGTCCTATTATAGTAAGACTTGGTATAATCTGCAGGGATTTGTTCCAAGACCTTACCATGTATATGTAACATTTTCTCTAACTGATTACCTGTTTGTTAAGATAAAGGATTGTTAAGATAAAGGATTAGGAACATAAGTTAACAACATCAAAACAAAAGGTAACAAGACCAAACCTAAGGTAACAATATCAAATCCAAATTAATGAAATGTTTGTGACATTTTTGTAACAGCGTTGTTACCAAAATGTCCACAAACCTATCGTTAATTTGAATTTGATCTTGTTAACTTATGTTTCTAATCTATAATCCAAATTGTACCTTATCTTAACCAGACCAAATAGTATGTGGCATTTCAGTAAGGTTTTGGTTTATTAATTTGGATTTGGTCTTTGTCACAAGGCTTACCAAATAGGTTTGGATTTGATCATTTTTTAACCTTATTCATTACTTCATTTATTTAAATTAGGGATTTTCAGTTTCGTCACTTTTCAATATAAAATTTTCTCCATCTAGAATTCAAATGTGGCCATCTTTTGATGTTTTTTTTTTTTTGCTTATCCCTAGTACGCGTGGTACAGGCCATGATAATCATGGTGGGTAGAAGTAGGTGACTGCTTTTAATGTAAATGCACCACATGTCTACAAATGTGAAAACCAGTTCGACTTTACACTTACAAATGTGCCAGAGCCCCGTTTGGTCACTTGCACTCGCTGGTGGGGTTGAACTTATGCAAGAATCAGGGGCCATTGGAGTATTTTTTTTTTTTTTAATAGAAAAAAGTGTCCAATGCGGGAATCAAACCCGGGTCGTAGCGGTCGAAAACCAACGGTTTAGACCCTCCTTCCACCGACCCCCTATCTTTTGATGTAAATTTGACCACTTCTACTGAATTGAGATTTCTCATTTCAGTAAAGACAGTAGGAAATTAGAAACACAAGGTATAGCAAAAACATAAGGTTACCCTTTTACTATTGGTAGAGTAAAAGAAACATAACCCTGTATTGCTTGTTGATTTTCTTCCTTCTTATCTCCACTCAATCATATTAGGATATCAAGTTGTGACCCTTGATAGTGTCTGTTTGACAACCATCATGACTGGGTGAAGTAGAATGCGTCTGCCTTTGTCATTAAGACTGGGAGCACTACTCAGTGGCAAGGCCGACTTAGCTCCAAAAGAAATGGCCGCCTCTGACATGAGGAATAGATGGCATGTGCAGCCACTCCAAACATAGAGTACAAACGCGGCTCATCTTGTATCTCTGGATTAGGAGCCCTTACAGGGTACTATCAGCCAGGGCCAGCTGAACCCAGGTTTTTTAGTGAGCTTGTTACTGCTCCCCCTCCTCTTTTTTTTTATCCGGGCTTGAGACCAGCAAAGGCGGAGTTTGTTGATTTTATTAAATTATAAGACCCTAATATGATGGAGTGAAGATAAGAAAGAAGAAGAGAAGTCGGAGATGAACATGTATCATAATTGTCAGTTAAAGAACTAAATGTTTTTAAAATTAAAATTTCCTTATTAATATTAAATGTGATTATCTTTTTTTTCTGCATTTGCAAGGACCCCATGGTAAATCCGTGTATAAGTTTTCCTCCAATTTACCTAATCTATTTATTAACTTGTGATTGTCTTAATAAAGTTTTCCTGTATATAAATTTCATCAAATTTACCCCTAAATATGATTAGCTTTAAAAAAAATAATAATAACATTACTTATTTTACTACTGGTACAGTAGAACCTTCCTGTAAAGGACACCTAAATGCAGAGCTAAAGTGTCCTTTTAAGGAGAGGTGTCTTCTTACCGAAGAGTTGCTAAATAGTAAAAATGGTAATTTTGTAAATGAAAACTGCCCTTTATAGAGAGGTGTCCTCTCATGGAGGTTCTATTGTACTATTTCTATTATTCCTGCATGTAACCTACATTTCTGCTTGGAGAATCTGTATAAGACTAAAAAGTCTTAATAACGTTTTTTTGTTTTGTTGTTTTTTTTAATTGAAGTGTGCACTATATAGAGATTGCCTTTATCCATCTCATGAAGGTTGCTAATTATCGTCACCACCAGAAGGATATCCAATATTGTGGTGCCCAGAGAAGGAAGGGGTAGATGCTGAGATCAATGGAGTTATTTTTAGCCATTTAATGGTGTTTGGCTGTTCACCTTACCACCAGCAGCAAAGTTTGTATTGATTGGTTGTGTGCCCCGCAGATGGAGAGTTCTCCGACATGACCCTCATGTCCCACCTGGATGAAGAGGGAATCAGCAAGAATCTCAAGATACGCTACTTAAAGGATAAGATTTACGTATCCTTGTTGTTGCCTGCATCTTGTGAGGATCTTTGTTGTATTCCTCCTTCTGTTGTCTCATATTGTAAACAAGAGGGAATCTTTCATGAGGACTTTACAGCCATATTGACTGAATCTCCCTGTGGGACACTTCTGGTTAGAGCCATTAGGTAACAAGAACAAATAAATATACATTTTACAGTCAAACCTTACTGGGTCTTTAGAACTAAGGTGTTATAAGACCATGTTGCTGTTATAAAAGAAGCTATTATGACAATATTCCACTCTATTTAATAATTTACATACAGTGAAACCCTGCTAAAACGAACAGAGTATATAGTGAACCTTCCCTTATAACGAACTTGAAATAATCGCCATTTTTTAATTTTATGATACAGGGAACTATGGCTATAATAAACCATGGCTATAGTGAACTAAAAGTTAGTCTCATGGGAGTTTGCAATAGAGGGGTTTTACTGTATTTGACTTGTAACCTTAGGATTCTCAGCTAAAATCCTAATTGTGCCATCTCACTCCTGTTGAGTTTATTTATATTGGATCAACATCTCCCAATTTAACATTTATTTGAGTCAGCTCTTAAAAGGATTTAGTTTACATAATATTTTTGTCAAAGATTTATAGGTATATTGTAATACGCATAGAATCAAAAAGGATGAGTTTCTTTTATTGGGAAAAACGTTTCTAGCTTTCGGGCGTAAGCGGCCCTTCCACAGGAAAAAATTTTTTCTGTGGAAGGGCCGCTTACGCCCGAAAGCTAGAAACGTTTTTCCCAATAAAAGAAACTCATCCTTTTTGATTCTATGCGTATTACAATATATTAAAAGGATTAATCGTATTAAATTTATAGGTATACTTTGGAATTTTCTATATACAGTAGAACCTCTCTCTCTCTAAAGGACAATACCTACTGCAGAGCCAAAGTGTCCTTCAGAGAGATGTCCCACCTTACTAAAGAGATCATCTAATTGGTAAAATGTTAATTTTGGCAAAAACTGTGTCTGCTAGCAGGAGTTTCTACTCATAGAGGTTCTACTGTACTCTATGATAAATCTCCTTTAACCTGTAAGTTGACTAGGCAACAAGCTGTACACATTGAGATAACAAATAAGTATAAAGAGAAGCTAAGCACATTTTTCTAAATAGGAACTAATTGGTTATTTCAATCATGGTACAGGTTGTGATAATCAGTGCTGTAACTGCATGACATGTCTACATACACACACATACACACATGTAAAAGCAGTTTGACTTTTGCCCTTGCAGGTCACCACACACACACATGCATGCAGTATCTGCTTGGTTATGTGCACTCATTGAAACTAACCCATAACATTATTATATCAGTGACCATAATATTATTATAACTGTATTATATATGAAAAAATAGTACAAATGTGATATTGTACTGGGATAAGGTGCATAATTATGAAAAAAAGGCATCTCCTTATCGTGCAACTGAAAGTTGCTAATGGCTTGCGCCATCTATCGGAATAAATATAAACTATTCTCGTTGATTTTTAATTATTCCAGAATTGGACAACCACGCTGATGAGGGCCAACAGCCCGAAATGCGTCCGTGGTTAGCTTTTCTTGATTAATCAAGAATGGGTATTTGGCCAATTCTGGAATAATTAAAAATCAATGAGAATAGTTGATATTTATTCTGATAGATGGCGCAAGCCATTAGCAACTTTCAGTTCCATGATAAGGAGATGCCTTTTTTTCATAAGTATTATATATATTTTTAAAATCATTGAAAAAAATCTTTTTTTTTTTTTTTTTTTAATAAAAAGATAATATCACAAAGTAACAAGACCAAATCCAAATAAGTATTATATATGGAACATTTTATCTCTCAGTATGGTTACTGTCACATCATTTACTTATTTGGATTTGATCTTGTTACCTTGAGTAAATCTTGGTTACCCTCTAAAACATACCCAAGAACTTTTTTTGGGGTGAAATATGCAAAAGACATTTATTCTAAGAGTCATTTGGAGATTGCCCATACTGGAAGGATGCATCCTGAAGTATGGAGAGGTTGACCAAAGAAAGATTGGTTAGTTAATCTAATAGACAGTTGATTGGTTAGTTAATTTGATAGTTGATTGGTTAGTTAATTTAATAGACAATTAATTGGTTAGTTAATATGATAGGTAGTTGATTGGTTAGCTAATCTAATAGACAGTTGATTGTTTAACTAATCTAATAGATAGTTGATTGGTTAGTTAATCTAATAGACAGTTGATTGGTTAGTTAATCTAATAGACAGTTGATTGGTTAGTTAATCTAATAGACAGTTGATTGGTTAGTTAATTTGTTAGACAGAGTTGAGGTTAGTTAATATAATAGACAGTTGATTGGTTAGTTAATCTAATAGACAGTTGATTGGTTAGTTAATTTGTTAGACAGAGTTGAGGTTAGTTAATATAATAGACAGTTGATTGGTTAGTTAATCTAATAGACAGTTGATTGGTTAGTTAATTTGTTAGACAGAGTTGAGGTTAGTTAATATAATAGACAGTTGATTGGTTAGTTAATTTGTTAGACAGAGTTGAGGTTAGTTAATATAATAGACAGTTGATTGGTTAGTTAATTTGTTAGACACAGTTGAGGTTAGTTAATATAATAGACAGTTGATTGGTTAGTTAATTTGTTAGACAGAGTTGAGGTTAGTTAATATAATAGACAGTTGATTGGTTAGTTAATTTGTTAGACACAGTTGAGGTTAGTTAATATAATAGACAGTTGATTGGTTAGTTAATCTGATAGACAGTTGATAGGTTATCCAATCTGATAGATGGGTCTGGAAGATATGAAGAGAATGATTTCTGAGATGACAGCACTAGATGAAGCAGTAACAAGTAGATATATGAGGTGAGTACACAACAAAGTGTACATGGAGAGAGAGAGAGCTGTAAAAGCTCTCCACATTTATGGCAGTGGGACAAAAAAGGAGATAAGAGGCAGGAAGGTCCCAGATAACTAACTGCCTTCCTTTTTTAACTGTTGGGCAACATCTTCCCTTGCACTCAAGTGGTTCTCTTCTACCCCCAAGTGCTACTGTACCCTCGCTACTTGAGTTTTAAGTACTTGGTGCTTATTGTACCATCATTAGCTCAGATTGGGAGTAAGGCTTTGGTTTTATATTGTTGTTGTTATTAGGTTTTTCATCTTATTTTTTTCTTTTTTTTTTTTACAGTTGAATTTTGATAAGACACAATTTAGATTATAGATTATAAACACAAGCTAATAAGACCAAATCTTTATTTATTTGGATTTGTTGTCTTATTACCTTGTTTTTACAGTGGAATCTTGTTATACTAGACTTCTTTATAACAGCTACATGGTGTTATAAGGCACAATTTGGATTATAGATTATAAACACAAGGTAATAAGACCAAATCCAAATAAATAAATAGTGTGTGACGTTTCGGTATACAGGTATACAATATTGGATAATACAGATTCAGTACTTTTGTCTGAAGATGGTAACAACGCTGTTACCAAAACGTCACACACTTTATTTATTTGGATTTGGTCTTATTATCTTGTGAGCTACATGGTGTTATAACATCATTCTAAGGTCCCAAGTTTTAACCGTTTTTAGTTATACAGACATGAATTATATTTTGTGAAAAAAAAATAGTACAAATGTGAAATTGTACTGGGATAAGGTGAATAAATTAAGAAAAAGGCATTTCCTTATTGTGCAACTGAAAGTTGCTGATGGCTTGTGCTATCTATTGGAATAAATATCAACTATGCGTCCGTGGTTAGCTTTTCTTGATTAATCAAGAATGGGTATTTGGCCAATTCTGTAATAATTAACAATCAACAAATACTAGATATTTATTCTGACAGATGGTGCAAGCCATCAGCAATTTTCAGTTGCATGATAAGGAGATGCCTTCTCTTAATGAATTACAGTAAAACCCCGCTATAACGAACCCTGGATATAACGAACCTTCCCTTATAACGAACCCACGCCGATTCCCAATTCCATTCCATTGAAAATACCATCGTTATAACGAACTTTGCGATTTTTAGAATAACGAACTACCCCTATAACGAACCTATTTCGGGTCCCAAAATGATAAAATCTATTAAAAATACTATGCTTATAACGAACTTAGAATTGTAATTAAAAAAAAAATTAAAAAACAAAATTTTGAGCATGTTTAAAGCTCGCGGATCGCGATTTCAAAACAATAAATTTAGAGGCATTGTTTGTTTGATTTTTGCACTTTATTTTTGCTGTATGTTGTATAAATTTTCACACATTATACTTTTTATTAATTAGAATATCTTTGCATCCATTAAATTTGAAATATAAAAAATGCAAATGGCTTCCAAAATGAAGAAAACAAAGGCATTTTAAAAACAAAAGCATTATTTCATTTAAAAAAAAAAGGCCATTTTCAGAACTTTTCAAAGTGAAACAACATAGGCAAAATGTTAAGAACATATTAAAATAAGAGAATATAACTTTTCTATTATAAAAGATAAAATATAAAGTTATTAAAAATTGTTACAAAGAGGAATCAACTTCAACTTTTGCCGCGATCGCGATCGTACGTTTTAGGGCTAAAAAAAAAAAAAGTCCAAATAAACGGTCCCGTGATGAAACAAAAATTATTTTTATGCCATTAACTATGGTGATTTTAAAGTCAGCAATGTTTTGCATGGCAGGTTAAAAAAAAAAAAAAACGAAATCTAGACCTAGAAGAATATGGAGAAACATGAAATGGAAATGCTTGGAAGAATGCTTTGAAACAACAAGGTATTAGAGCCATTTTTTCAAGTAAAAATTGTATTATATAATGTGATAATGATGTTTTAAAATCATTTCATATCTTTGAATATATATTTAATAAAACTTTGCCTAGGATTTGTCTTGATTTTTAACTTAGACATAGAGGTACATGTATGTTAATCATAAGAAGAACCTATTATCTAATGATTTCTATTATTATTCAGTATTAATATAAGGAAATTAGTCAATTAAGGGAATTAAAATAAAGTGACCACTATTAAGAGGCAGCCTCTTCTTGTGTGTATGGCTGTTTTTTAATTATACAGTCTAAAATTTTTGAAAAGTAAAAAAAAATAGCCAAACCGTGGCTATAGTGAACCAAAAGCTCTGTCCCATTGGGGTTCACTATAGAGGGGTTTTACTGTATATTTATAACTATTCTTCTTATTATTATATGATAAAGCACAATTTGGATTATAGATTATAATAAAAGAAAATAAGACCAAATCCAAATAATTTATTAGTGTGTGACGTTTTGGCAACAACATTGTCACCATCATCAGACAAATGAGTCATTTATTCTTTTGTCTGATGATGGTGACAATGCTGTTGCCGAAACGTCACACACTAATAAATTATTTGGATTGGGTCTAATTTTCTTTTATTATTATTATATTTTTCCTATTCAATTCCAAGATCATATGTTGTTAGTCATATACACTCATGGATAAAACTTAAGGAAGATGTACCTTTTAACATGTATATCGGGATTCAGACAGTAACTCTGAAAGATATTTGCTACACAGTAACCTTTATTGAATACACACAAGATAACCAAGTGTGAACAAAATTATCTCCATCTCCTTAAAAAAAAAAAAAAAGATAACTGGCAATGTCAAGGATTTTCTACTTCTTAAGTTTTGTCCATGAGTGTATTTTGGTTTTTATGACTCTCATTATTTTGATGATTTGGTTAATTTGAAAGATGGCATGAAAATGCCATATGAATCTCAAATCCTTCTAAAGCCTCATCAAATGTTTTTTAATTTTCCTGAAGAGAACAAAAGATTCTTGTGGAGAGAAATATTAAGGGAAAAAAAGCTTCTTTTTCTGAGTTTCCATTGTTATAAAGAATTACGATTGCTATTATGTTGTCATTTGTATTAGGTTTCATTATAAATAATAAAGTTGCATAACACACACACTATAGAATTGTGTATGAGAAATGAGAATGAAAAAAAAAGTTTATTTGCAACAAGATTTTTAAATACAGAGAGGAGGTTCTAGCTGAGAAGTTCTTCAAATGGCCATTTTACAATTAAAAGGCACAATGATTAATTACATAAGCATTTATAATATATTTACATATCTGGGTTGCATAGCTTCATGAATTTAATATGGGGGTGTCAGTGGAAGGATGGTCTAAACCGTTGGTTTTCGGCCACTACGACCCGGGTTCGATTCCCGCATTGGACACTTTTTTCTGTTTAAAAAAAAAATGCTCCAATGGCTCTCGATTCTTGCAAAAGTCCAACCCCACCAGCGAGTGCAAGTAACCAAATGGGGCTCTGCCACATTTTTAAGTGCAAAGTCGAACTGTTTTTTACATGTGTAGACATGTGGTGCACTTCCAGTAAAAGCAATCCCATTCTTCTACCCACAATGATTATCATGGTCTGTACCACGTGTACTAGGCATAAGAAAAAAAAAAGAAGAATTTAATATAATGCTCTATTAAAAATAATTTTCAAAAATTATAGGACAGATATATTAATTGAAAGAACTGAGAGTATGAAAAAGATTTTGAAAGGCTTTGCTCACCACCGATGAACCTTCTCAACGATTTCAACAATTTAATCAACCGGATTGATTTATTAATTCCTGGTGAAATTGTGAATTGACATAGAATTATAGAGTTTTTTTCAGTTGAGTTTCTTATTTAAAAAAAAGGGGGGGCAAACTTTCTATTCTATTGTTAATTTTGTTTATAGAGTCTGGTGTGAAGATTGTTAAATGAAACACAGTAAAAAAAGAAGTTTTTGTAATTGTAGAAATTTCACAAATTGTTTTGTTTCAAGCACAGTTATTCTGCCTGAAGGACGATACCACTAATACAAAGGCCAGATGGTGGCCACTCTGTGTTGTGTTTATTGCTGTATTTGCCTTAACCCCACTCAGACCTATGCCGGCACCATCCTAGTCTCTGTCAACCCCTACAAGGATCTCCCCATCTATGATATCGTAAGTACTCCCCCATGTCTGTACTGCTTCTTAGACTGGCTTACTTGGACTTGACAATAGACATTTTTATGTAGAGGATGGAGCCATTAAACCCCATTGATTTTTTAAAAAATAATGGGAAAATTTGTGCAATTATTGAACTGAATATGAAACAGAATTTGTGGAAGGCTTAGTGTATCATTTTTATGTTCTTTCATCTCTCTTCTATAAATCTATCTTCTATAACTCTATCTTCTCTATAACTCTTCTATAACTCTATCTTCTATAACTCTTCTATAACTCTATCTTCTATAACTCTTCTATAACTCTATCTTCTATAACTCTTCTATAACAGGTTTAATCCCTAGTATAGGAAACTGTATGTAGTGGTATTTTATACAGTAGAACTGATAAGGCACAATTTGGATTATAAATTATAAACACAAGGAAATAAGACCAAATCCAAATAAATAAATTTATATTAAATACATTTAAAATAAATTTATTTATTTGGATTTGGTCTTATTTCCTTGTGTTTATACAGTAGAACCTTCATGAGAGAGCACTTCTTTACAAAGGACAGGTTTTTTCTTAATCTAAAAAAAGACCACTTTTACTAATTAACTGTTCTCTGGTAAGAGGACACCTCTCTCTCTAAAGGGCACTTTGGCTCTGTAATTAAGTGTTGTTCATTACAGGGTTTTTATACTGTACTTGTCTAGCCATACTTGAAATGTTCCCTATTTTTTCTAATTCAAGTTGGAATGCATATATTTTTGTAAGTGCAAAGTCGAACTGCTTTTCACATGTGTAGACATGTGGTGCACTTACAGTAAAAGTAGTTGCCTTCTTCCCACCATGATTATCATGGCCTGTACCACCTGTACTAGGGATTAAGCAAAAAAAAAAAAGCATATATTTTGGCCTGTTTCTTACCTCATAGGTGTAGAAGCATCCATTTTATTGGCATACTTCACAATGAGCCATTTCTCATCATCTGCCTGCAACCCCAAGACACATTATTGACTGTATTGACTCATCCATTGATGAGCTCTACTCATCCCTGGCAGACACTATCAAAAGTCTCAAGCTTTACAAGCTTGATACCTTAGTGTGATTGAGCGGAGATTATATCGTATTTCCTTTGTCTCACTGCTTTGTTCTTATGTATACCTCTGGTGAATCCTGTATAGGGTCAGTGATCCTAAATAAAGGCTTTTGTTGTTGTTGTTGAGCGGAGATAAGAAAGAAGAAGAAGAAGCCATTTCTCAAGCTGACAATCTTCATTTTCTCTGGTTGTTTGTTTTTTTGAAGGCTCGAGATAATCCACAGTGTTCAGCAACCTTCCAGTAGGTGTAGAATAGGATGACATTGGGCAATTCTATGATCTGTGGGTATATACCTTCTTGTCAGTGGATGAGTGGTATAAGCCCTCAGTTTTTTACAGCCACAACCTGGGATGAATCCTGCACACACACATTGGACACTTTTTTAATTGAAAAAAATTGCTCTAATGAACCTCAATTCTTGCAAAATTTCAACCCCACCAGTGAGTACAAGTAACCGAATGGTGCTCTAGCATGTTGTTGTTGTTGTTTCTTATCCCCTTGTGTAAAGATTACACGAATTCCATGAGTTCATGCTCCTCGAGCTGTTTTATGATGAGCAGCGGCCTCTCCCAAAGGTCCTGTTTAGTGCATCTAATGCAAGCCAAAATGTGTTCTGGAGCTGCAGGTGCCAAGCTACATTTTGGGCAAGTGGGGTAGATTTTATTATTATTTTCTATCTTCAATGGCTTGAGATGGCCTATTGAGATGTCCATGAGTGCTCTAGCATACTTGTAAGTGCCAAAGTCAAATGCATTATAAGTTGATTATTACAGCCTTTTTACGTACACATACCTATAAAAGCTGTGAAAGTAGACATTTTTCTAGGTTAAACAAAACTAATTCACTCTTTAGGTGAACCTTAGATAAAATATTTCTGATGATTCCCAAGTATATTTGATCTATAAATTTAGCCTCCATGACCTTGTATAATTATACAATGGGATAATAAGAATAAAACATGGTATAATAATAATGAAAAAGGAAATGGAATTGTTTTAATGAAAAAAGAAGACTATAAATAAAAAATGCTCTCTTTATTAAATAACAATGGAACCTATTCTCCTATACAAAATGTTCCAACAAAAAACTTCAAAAATAAATTGAATACCTTACTTGAAAACTGGAGAAAAAAATAAATATATTAATAATAATGATTAAAAAAACAGGTATAAAGACTAAATCCAAATATGTAAATTATATGTGATTGTGGTGATAAAGAATTGTGTCACAACACTAGCTTTGACAAATTCAGACAAATAGGTCAACCATCCTTCTGCAACTTTATGTTGTATTCTAGCCTGAAAATCAGCTCAATCGATTGCATAGCTCCTCTCATGGATGCTATGGGATTGAAGCTTCCCCTGTACTGTGAAGAACCATAGCCTAAAACTATGGTAATCAGGTTGGCCTATTTGTCAGAACTTGTCAAAGCTAGTGTTGGGGCACATTCTTTATCATCATAGAAATATAGTAGAATCTCAATGAGAGGACATTCATGCTAGAGGACACCTCACTACAAAGGACAGTTTTCATTAGCAAAATTGTCATTTTTACTATTTAGCAATTCTCCAGTAAGAGGACACCTTTTCCTAAAGGACACTTTGACTCTGCAACTAGGTGTCCTTTAAAGAGAGGTTCTACTGTATACTTCTTATATTTTTTTCTATTGCTTACACACATAGCCAGCTAATGTTCTAGTCTAATTGGATAATTCAATAGACAAGATGGAAATGTTGAGATTACACACAGAAACAGCAGCAGAGAGTGAGTGAGTGATCTGGGCAGAATATTCTATTTATAAATCTCTCTGACTCAAAAGTTTCTTCCCCCCGTTCTTTCTTCAGTGTCAAAATAACCCTGATTGCCCCATCTTTCCTTCCACACTTCCATTTTTCTTTTAGATTGATGAAACAGTAAACAAAAAAAAAAAAAAAAAAAAAAACAGAATGCTAAAGAAAATGTTAGCGTCAACACCTACTGTTACCTCTTTTAGCATCCCAGTCAAAATGTTTTCTTTTTAATCTATGAATATACCTGATTATTTTTCATTTTGTTTCTTGTCACATACTGCAATTTATTTATTTTTGATAAATATCCATTTTTCAAATCACAATGGAACCTTGTTATAATGGCCTATTTTTCAACAGTAATTTGGTTATAACATCATGGCTATAGCAACAAGGTGGTTATAACAACATAAAATCTTGGTCCTAAGTAATTTTGTTATAGCGAGGTCCACTTTAGATTAATTTGTCTTTTTTTGCTTCAAAATAAACTGCCCAAATAAGCTTACACTACTGATGATAGACAAATCCCCTGTTACTAGTACAGTAGAACCTATCTCTAAAGGACAATACCTATAAAGACAGTGATAATCTTCTCGGTATTATTTATGCAATAAAACGGAATAAAAGAAGAAAAGTATCTTTAATAGACAATTATAATCTACTAGACGAATGGCCCGGGCAACGCCCGGGTTTTACCCGAGTGCGTATATATTTCAAAAACGTTTTAATTCAAATACTATTCGTTACAATTATAAATTGGCGCCATGGATGTCACTCTTGTGAAACGTCGCGTTCCAAACTGTGTGTTTTTAAAACGTTTTAATTAAAATACTATTCGTTACAATTATAAATTGGCGCCGTGGATGTCTCTCTTGTGAAACGTCCCGCCCCAAACTGTGTGTGTCTTGAAAATATAAAAATAAAAATGTGAATTTTCATAAAGATTATATCGTGTCGATTTTTTTTTTTTTTGCATTTCACCTACTAAATCGATAGAGATAATTACATTTGCAACATGAACTTAGGTATATTGACTAAATAGAAAACTGCATAGTAATAAAGATCATTTTTTAAAGGCACCATATAGTTTTTTTTTCAATAAAATCGAAACAAAAATTAACGATAAATAACGATAATTGCCTTAAAAAGAAATTGCCTTAAAAAAAAGAAACATTCACAGTGATTTTGTCTTGCATTCGTTTATACAATTATTATATACGAATGACCCGGGCAACGCCCGGGTTTTACCCGATTAAATGCTTTTGTTCAAATACTATTCGTTACAATTATAAATTGGCGCCGTGGATGTCATTCTTGTATAATATATAAATGAGTTTTAAAAATTGTAAAAAAAAAAAAAAAATGCTTCGGCCGGGAATCGAACCCGGGCCGCCCGCGTGGCAGGCGAGCATTCTACCACTGAACCACCGATGGTTATGAAAAATCCCATCCGTGAGCTTCAGACAAACAGACAGAATAAGGCAAATATATAAGTAGATAATCCAAATTGTGTAGCATATCAAGATATATGTTTTGTAAATACAGTAAAACCTCTTTTAATTCAACCGACTATAATTCAAAACTTACTTTAATTCAACCATATTTTCTGATCCCAATCAGCCTATTTTCTTTAATTTAACCGACTTAGAATTAGGAACCCAATCTTCAATTCAACTGAAAATGATAAAGCACAATTTGCATTATAGATTATGATACAGCATTGTCACCATCATCAGACAAAAAAATAAAATTCCTTTGGGGTGTTGAATTGAAAGAAGTTGGACTGATTTTCAGTATGAGGATATCTTTAAAATATGGGTTCTGTGTGCAGGACTGGGTGGAGAGGTACACAGGCTCCAAGATCGGAGACAAGGATCCCCATGTGTTTGCCATCGCGGAGGCTGCCTACAGCAGGCTCCAGTCCTACGATGAGAACCAGGCCTGTGTCATCAGCGGAGAAAGCGGAGCTGGAAAGGTGAATTGCAGATTTATATCATTGGTTACTTAGCATTTATTTCCTCAGGATTCTAAAAACAAACATCTTTCAGATTTATTATGCAAACTAACACATACACACATACCTAACTCTTCATGTTGTTGTTGTTGTTGTTGTTTCTTATCCCCTTGTGTAAAGATTACACGAATTCCATGAGTTCATGCTCCTCGAGCTGTTTTATGATGAGCAGCGGCCTCTCCCAAAGGTCCTGTTTAGTGCATCTAATGCAAGCCAAAATGTGTTCTGGAGCTGCAGGTACCAAACTACATTTTGGGCAAGTGGGATAAATTTTGTTATTATTTTCTATCTTCAATGGCTTGAGATGGCCTGTTCTAAATCTTGTTAGTGTTGTTTGATGCTGTCTATTTCTGATGTTCAGAGCTCCTCCTGGGTTCACTCCACTGTACCAACTGTGCTTAGGTGGGATCCTCCAGTTCTTGTTTATTTTTGTTTTGGCTATTGTTTCTATTTCTTTAAAAGTAAGTTTATTTTTCTGTGGCAAGGGTTCTTTTGTGCCCTTTTTCGCTAGCACATCAGCAGCTTCATTGCCTTCAATGCCAACGTGTGAGGGTATCCATTGAAGGTGAATTTTTGAGGTTTTTGAGAGTTTTTGGAGATAACCAATTATGTTCCTGCTTACTTTGTCTCTGAGTTCCCCTGTGTGACTCAAGTGTTGTATGGCACTTCTACTATCAGTAAGAATCCAGATATCTTGATAATTAGTATTTCTGATGGATTTTAAGGCTTCATAGATGGCTATAAGTTCTGATCTGAAGACTGAGCAAAAATCTGGGTTTCTTCTGTTCATTTTCTCAATGCCATTTGTGGTTTTGATGAGACAGCCACTGCCAGTGTGTCCTAGCTCGTCTCTGCTACCATCGGTATAGATAGTTATTGCATTTTTAGGAATGTTAGTAATTATTTCTAATGATAATTGTTTTAAGTATTCTGGATTTTGGTATTGTTTGTTGGTGGGTTCATTTAAAGTGGCATTAAAAATAACATTTTGTAGTGGTTTGCATGGAGAAATATTTTCTGCTAAATAATTTTTTTCCACTTTATATTTTAAAAATTCATTTCTTTTGGCCAGGTGTAGAGGGCCTTCTTTTTTGAGTCTTAAATTGGATTCCCAATTAAGTATGTACTTGGAAGTTCTGTGTTTGTTTCCATAACTCTTGATTTTGTTTATATATTTTGGCAGATTGTAGCTTCTTCTATCCTTTAAGGGCATAATGTCTGCCTCGTAAAGTACAATATCATTAGGGCAGGTATTACGAAGACCTGTAATAATTCTAGCTGCACTTAGTTGTATCCTTTCCAGTGATTTTAGATTTGTTTCAGATGCTGTACCATAGATTTGATATCCATATTCCAGGATAGGTCTAATTAGAGATGTGTAAGTTAATTTTAGTGTGGTTGCATCGGCTCCCCACTCTCTTCCTGAAATATATTTCAGGATTTTTAGTCGGTCTCTTCCTTTTCTAATAACTTCTTCAATATGTTTACTGGAGTTAATTTCTGGATCCAAGGTGTAGCCAAGATATTTAGGATGTTTATTATATTGCAATTGTTGTTCTTTCAGAATAATTTTTGGTTTTATTTTGTATAGTTTCTTATCGGTAGTAAAAAGACAGGTTTCAGATTTTTGGGGGTTAAATTCTAATTTATGTTTATTAGCAAATTTTTCTAGGTGGAAAAGAGTCTTGTTCAAATCTCTTTCAGCTTTTTTCCAGTTAGTATTGCTGCTCCATAGAATAATGTCATCAGCGAAAAGTCCAATATTGGTTTTATGTGAAATTTTTTCTTCTATGCCTGCAATAAATAGGGTGAAGAGAGTTGGGCTAAGGACTGATCCTTGTGGTAATCCTTGGTTTAATTTGAAGGTTTTAGATAGAGTGCCATTATATTTGACCCTGATGTATCTATTTTTAAGGAAATCATTTATCCAAGTGATAGCTTTTCCATCAATTTTGAAATGTTTGTATAATTTTGTAATTAACTTGTTTTTCCATACCTTATCAAAAGCTTGTGTAAGGTCTAAAAAAGCAGCTATTGTGTGGTTAGTTGGTTTTCTGTTTTGTGCATCTTTTACCTTTTGTGTGAAAAATAAGAGTTGGTCTATTGTCCCATGTCCTTTCCTAAATCCATATTGTTCTTCTGGTAAGAGATTTCTTGTGTCGAGGTGGTAGGTGAGTCGTCTGAGTATAATTTTTTCCATTAATTTGCAGCAAATACTTGTGAGGGAGATAGGTCGGTAGTTTTTTGGGTCATCAGCAGATTTGTCAAGTTTTTTAATAGGAATTATTGTTGCAGTTTTCCAGTCTTGAGGCAATTTTCCAGTTTTCCAGGAGTTATTGAAAATATCAAGAAGTTTTTCTTTGCCATTTTTGCCCAAGTTTGATATCATTTGGCCATGGATTCCATCTGGCCCAGGAGTCTTGTTCAGGTCAGTGTTTTCTAATGCATAATCTAGCTCTTTCATATTGATTTTTTCATGGAAAATATTATGAGTGCTAGTGACATTTTTACAGTCATGGATAATTTTGCGGGCCTTTTTTTCAACTTTCTTATCTTTTATTTCAAATTTGATTTTACTACTTATTTGATATGAATTACCTAAAAGATTAGCAGCATTTTTGTCATTAGTTGCTGGGGTACCATCTATATTCTTAATCATATTTGTGTTTTCAGTTTGTGGCTGGGCTCTGTCAATTTGTTTTGCCAAATGCCAAAGTTTTGTATTTGGGTTTCTTGGGTTCAGGTTTTCACAAGTTTGTTTCCATTTTTCCCTTTTCATATTTACGTATAATCTTTTTATTTTTGCATTCACAATGTTCAGTTCAGTTCTACAATTTGTTCGGTTTTGGGTGTACTTTTTTTGTAGTTCATTTCTTTTAGTTATAAGTGTTTGAATATCTTTTGCCTGGTGTGTATAATTTGGAATCCATTTCTTAATATTACCTCTTGGTATTGAAACTTTGGCTGCTTTAATAATGGTGTTTTTGAAAGATATCCAATTTTGTTCCAGATCTTTTATTCTAGTGGGTGCTTTTCTAAAGTCTTCATTGGTGTTTTGCTGGTAAAGATTCCAATTAGCCTTTTTGAAGTTCCAGAATTTTTCTTTAATTGAGCTGGTTTTGGTCTTGGTGCTAATTTCTATCAAAATAGGCAAATGATCACTTCCAATACTTTTTAATATTTGCCATTTGCATTTGTGGAAAATGTCAGGACTGGAGAAACTTATATCAAGGGCTTGTGCGGTATTATAACTGTAGGAATGGTGGGTAGGATTCCCATCATTTAAGCACATGAAGGCATTGTCGTCAAATAAGTTTGAAAGTATTTTGCCTCTTGGGTTTGGCGTGGAACATCCCCATAGTTGATGTTTGGCATTAAGGTCACCTACAATAATAGTGTTGTTTGTAAGAAATTGAGCCATTGTTCCATCGTCAATAAGTTTATTGTTTGGTGGGTGATACATATTGAATATGTTGATGGTTTTGTTTTGATTGAGGTAGACTTTGATACCTTGGGCTTCGAGGTCTGATGTGTTTGGAATATTAATGGCTATGTCTTCATAGTACAAATTCTTGATTAAAAATGCGAGGCCACCCCCTTCTTTATTTCTGTCTTTTCTGAGAATATTGTAGTTTTTATATTTGAGATTGTACTTTTCATTTAATTTGGTTTCCTGTAGGGCTATAATTTGTATCTTTTGTTTTTCAGCTATTTCCATTATTTCTTCTAATTTTATTTTTGTTGCTGTTGAGCACAATCCATTTATGTTGCACTGCAGAATGCTCAATTGCTTGGAAGTTGCAAAGTGTGAAGTTTGTGGAGACTGTATTATACTTATCGGACAGAACCCTCTACCTAAGTCCTGAACGCGCCCCTGTTTATTCTGCGCGACGGGCGATGCAGCATGCAAATCAACATCTGATCTCATGGAATGGGGTATAGGGGTGCAGCTTTCGTTGATCATGGCACCGTGATCCAGGCACACTTTGGTGAAAGTCTGACTTTGCCTGTAGTTTGAGGCCGTTCCTAACATGGAAGCAGACGCCTTTGCTGCCGACTCTAACATGAGTACAGACGCAGCTCCTCCGTATCCCTGGAGTGGGACCCATGCTGAGGTCCATCAACCGGGTCAGTTGAAGTCAGGATTTTTAAAGAGGTCTACTCCTCTTCTAACAATGCTGCTGTTGGTCCGCGACTGCTTATTTGTCAGAGTTATTCTGCTTGTTTCGCAGCTGGCCTTCATATCTGAAGGTCGTTCCCCTATCCGCCACCTGGGGACGCGCCCTATAGCAGTCAGCTCTGCCAGCTCTGTCAGCTCTTAATACATAACTACATTATGTAAGCTCAAATATTATATACCTACTTTATTTATATCCCTACTTGAAACCTTGTGGAAAAATTCGTAAAACCATCATGTTACTTGGAGTGACTGACAAATCTGGCATAGGTGGCCTGAATGGGATGAGAAGGAAAGTGGTGAAAGATCTAGCCAGAAGACCAAGGCACAGGTCTGACTCTAGTTCTAACTTAGCAATATAAAACTAAATATACCTCAAATAACAATAGAACCTTCATGAGAGGACACTCTCTACAATAGTTTCCATCGCCAAAATTACCAATCTCACTAATTAACAACTCTGCTGTAAAAGCGACATCTTCCTTAAAGGACACTCTGCAACTAGGTGTCTGTTACAGAGAAGCTCTACTGCATACACTCATGGACAAAACTTAAGGAAATTTCATATTTTGATGTCACCAGTCTTCTATTTTTTGAAGGAGACAGAGGCAATTTTGTTCACACACTTGGTTATCTCGTGTGTCTTTAATAAAGGTCACTGTGTATCAAATATCTTTCCGAGTTATTGTCTTAATCCCAATATACATCTAAAAATGTACAACTTCCTTAAGTTTTGTCCAATTAGTGTATATATTTTATATCTAAGACATAATTTCAATAGCTATTTATATTTTAATATTTTCTCTTTTTTTTTTAATAATAACATATTTTAATTTTAAATATTGCAATTAAACACCTTACTTAAGAAATAAGAATGAAAATATAAGATAAATTTGTGGGACAGCATAGGTTTTACTGCATTCATCAAGTTTCCTATTTAAAAGAGATAAGGACACCGAGCCAGAATAGGTTCTTTGTTTCACTTTCATTATCTGTGAGTAACTTTAGATTAAGATCCAGAAAAAAACACATGAACCAATGATATATTTAACTTCTGACGTTTCAGTGATCTGCTGTCAAGTATTGTATTGCTGTCATCAGGGGAATGGTTATTTTGAATTCTAGTTCTACTTATATACATACATGATTTTCTGAAATATATGTAAAGTGTCACATATCTCCATATATATATATATGATACATTTTGAATGATAGAAAGTAAATTTCCAGTTTAGCTTTGTTCATAGTTTCTCTCTCTCTCTCATTTCCTTAAATTCAATTTTATGTATGCAAATAAAACCAAAATCTCTAAATTCAATTGTACAATATAAATCTTTTAATATGTAAATTTTAAAGCAGTTAACATGTATGTAAATTTTTATTTATTTGGTCTTATTACCTTGTGTTTAGAATCTATAATACAAACTGTGACTTATCAGTAAGGGCAAAAGAAAGTTGGGCTAATTGAAAAAAAAAAAAAAGAAAAAGTGTGAAATAGTTTCTATTAGAAAATTAAGGTAACGAGCCCACATCCAAAAGTTCAACTATGTTTCTGATCAAGAATCCTAATTTTGCATATTATTTTATTACCTTAGCTAAAAACTACAATGCCACGCTGTATTTTGACTTTAAATCTCTGTTGCTTATTCCTTTGTTAGACATCATGGAGAAGGAAAGAGGGGTACACCTGCTGTTGGTCACCTTAATTTCTAAAACCTGTTCATGATGAATCAACATATTAATTTGTGAGTTTGAAACCACAATCAAAACTTTTTAAACGCAGACATTATTTCTATGACTAAAAAAAGATGCTACAGACAGAGGAATCAGATATAGTGAGAGAAGAGGAGAAGAATTCTTAGAATTAATTTAGAAAAAATCACCTGAGAACGCCCTTGCAACCTCAGAACAATTTTTAACGCCAAATGCTTTATTTTATTTACTTCTCCTGACGAAGACAAAAGATTTTTGTTGAAACGTTGAGTAAATAAAAAAACTCCAACTGGCCGAAGTGTCTATTTTTCATATAAATATGAATTCCGGCCAGGTAGCCTCTATGTTTACGATAATTTACATCAATTTACATGAGAGGTGTATACCATTTTCCACACAATTTATCACATTCATCTTAGTGAGAAAAATGAAATGATAAAACATAATTTGGAGTTTAGATAAATAAGACCAAATCCAAATAATTTAATAGTGTGTAAGTTTTGATAAGAGCATCTTGTATCTAAGATAAATAAACAAATGTGGTTTAATAAATAACGCACCATCTATATAATACAAATGAAAATACCAAAACACAAATGTTTCTTTTCACAAATAAATCAATTTTCTATATAGATGGCGTGTTATTGCTATATAATAAATTATGCCTAACTGGCCTTGTGCTTATTGTTTACGGAAGAGTATTGCTCGAAGCAAATATTTATATGTAATTCTACTGCCCTAAAAGCTTATAGTTTGCTTAAATACTATTTCTAAGATTCCACACTTCAGTGTAGCATATAAAAGCAGAATGATCCAATACAGTATTGGAGCTCTAAAGAAGCGGTCTGGTAGATTAAATTGGTGAAACTGCTGGGAAGGTTCACCACTGATGAGTCAAGCCCTCCCAATATTTTTTCATCGCAGTAAGGACAGTAGAAGTTTGATTTACTTGTGAAAAGAAACATTCATGTTTTGGTGTTTTCAAATGTGGTTTAAGGCTTGCTTGCCGTCATTCAAAGAAATGTTAGTGTTTTTATAAATTTAATTGGCATCTATCTATAAAATCTATAAAGCGCGCGTGGTGTCGCTGGAGACCCGCTGGCGATTCTCCACCAAACTTTGCAGCGGTGGCAGAGGCACTATATTCATTGTACATAGTGGTATGTATATATATAATTATCCTTTTAAACACAAGGTAATAAGACCAAATTCAAATAAATGTGGATTTATTTATTCATTTGGATTTAGTTTTATTACCTTGTGTTTATAATCTATAATCCAAATTGTGTGCCTTATCATTATCTTTTTAAAATAGTGCAGACTGTGCACTTTTGCATGTATTGCCAAGATGTCAATAAAATTATCTGTTTAGCTCTATCTATAAAATTTGTAACATTTTAATTTTTTTTTGGCAGTTTAATCATTGAAGAGATAATATTTGATGTGATACATGTAAAAAAAAAATACATTGCCAAAAAAAAAAAAGAAAAACCAATGGCATCAAACCATATTATTTGTTTAAACACAGTATTTAACCCCTCACATATTATTCATTGTTGAAAATATCATAAACTCTTGCTCTTTTTGAGCGGTACCTAATGTAGTGATTTTGAAAAAAGGAACAGTATTTACTAGTTATTTTGGCACTGACTATAATTCAGCAGCCATTATTCAAATCCAATCTTTGATTTAACCACAATGCCACAGGAATCATCCATCCAATAAAAGAGATTGTGCTAGTGGACATGGCATCTGCCCAGTAAGCAGAATACTGTGGATTCAATTCCTATCCCTGGACACTTTTATTTTTGTTTCATCATTACTCTTCACAATTCATCCTTCATCCCTAAAGGATAGGAATAGTCGTTATTTCTCCTTAAAATAAATTATGATATTTCCTTCTGTAAAAAGAAACATTTGGGGTAAAAACTTGTCAAATGTAGTTCTAAAAGAGATTGTATTACCAAAAACCTGTAGTCTTCTAACAAAAATGTATGGCAGAGAAGCAGTATATATGGCTTTTCCAGCCAAATACTTGTGCCTTAGAAAACCTTACAGTTTATTTACATGGTCCCCAGCCTGGGTAAAAAGAAAAAGGGGGAGCAGTAACAAGCCCTTGGTTCAGCTGGCCTGGATAACTGTAACGGGTCCAGGGACACAGGATGAGCAGCATCTGTATTCTTAATGCACATAGTGGCTGTTCCTCATGTCAGAGGCAGCTATTTTATATTGGAGCTAAATCAACCTGTTACTAGGGATGCTCCCAGTCTTAATGACAAAGGCATTCTACTTTACCCCATCATGATGGTACATGGATGACAAGAGGAAGCCACGGTTTTCTATGAGTAAACCCATAAGCACCTTTGAAAACCCTCAGCATAGCACAGCCTCCTGTCTTAATGACAAAAGCCGACATATTTTACTACTGAGATAAGCAAGAAAGCTGCCAAGAAACTCCAAATGTGAGTTACAATAATGGAAGCTATTCCTTCTAGTTCTTTCATGTACCACCAACTCATTCAGAAGGTGTTTTTAATGGGAACTTTTTGGAGAAGCACAATAGAATCAAATCCAAATAAATAAATAATGTTTGACATTCCAGTAACAATGTTCAATAGACAAATGAACTGAATCAGATGGTGGTAACAAGGCTGTGTTACCAAAATGACACACAATTTGTTCTTATTTACCTTGTGTTTCTAATCCAGAATCCAAACTGAACCTAATCAAATGGAACAATTTGTTAATTAGAACACACTTATACAGAGTTAGGTTAAGGGACACAAATGGATATAAGTTAATGAGTTATACTAACTCTTCATACCTAACTCTTCATTCAACAAGGTAATAAGACCAAATCCAAATAAATAAATAGTGTGTGACGTTTCGGTAACAGCGTTGTTACCATCTTCAGACAAAAGTACTGAATGATATACTAAAGATACTGGAAGATTCAGTACTTTTGTCTGAAGATGGTAACAATGCTGTTACCGAAACGTCACACACTATTTATTTATTTGGATTTGGTCTTATTACCTGGTTTTATAATCTATAATCCAAATTATGCCTTATCTAACTCTTCATTCTTCAGTCTTTTCTCACATTAATTGTGACTATCAAGGAAGTAACAATATGCCCCACAACCATTAATACTAATCCTAGTTAAAATCATAAGGTAATGATAACAAAATCAACTAATTGTGTGTAAAGTTTTGGTAACAGCGTTGTTACCATCTTTAGACAAAAGCATTGAATGCAATAAAATACCGCAGCCTGTTTTTATTTATTAGGTACTTTTGTCTGAAGATGGCTACAAGGCTGTTAGTAAAATGTCAGGCACAATTTTGTCTTGATACCTATGTTTCTAAACTATAATTCAAATTGTACCTTAATAGCTTTCTAATTAATAGCAAAATTTGTAAAAAAGGATTTCTAATATTTACCACAATTTGTTGAGTTTTCATGTACAGTAGGACATACTCCATGAGAAGACACTCTCACATCTTTCTGGGATATAAGAGCATTACTTGCCTAAGTAATGACAGGCAGGTCATGTGCGGCAAAATAAATTCTTGTCCGTTCTCAACATAAACTTCGTAACTTGAGGAAGTTCATATTGAGCACAAATTTCATTGGGATAGAGCAGGGGTGGCGAACATGCGGCCTTAAGGCCGCATGTGGCCTTTTCTTGCCCAAGTTGTGGCCTTTTCATAAATTCAAAATTATAATTTTTGTTTCGCAGTTTTCAATTACTTTCATTATTTTATTGAAAATATCTAATACGAATGTCATATATTATATAATATATATAAATATGCGGCCTTCTCAAAAACGGTAAAATAAAAATTGGCCTTCTAATATAAAAAGGTTCGCCACCCCTGGGATAGAGAGAGATGTTCCATATTTGCAAAACAGCAGAACCTCCATGAGACAGGACAATCCTGCTAGAGGATACCTCTTTACAAAGGGCAGTTTTCATTGCAAAATTTTACCATTTTGCTATTCAGGAACTCTCCAGTGAGAGGACACCTCTCCTTAACAGACACTTTAGCTCTGCTACTAGATGCCCTTTACAGAGAGGTTCTACTATATGTATGTATATATTTGTTATTTAGGATTTTTGGAACAATTTCACTACAGTCTCCCATGAGAGATCATGGTCTAAAACATACCTAAACCTGGTGTCTTCTGGAGATGGTCTTTTTATCAAGGACTCTGTCATGTCAGACCAAGTATTGGGAAGTATTTAAACCAAAGCCAAAATCTCTGATGAGAAGACCATGTCCAGGAGATTTTGATTTTAGCCATATTTTTTGGATATGGTATCCTTAATGGGAGACTTTACAGTATACATTTTTTTTTTTTTTGCTTATCCTTAGTACACGTGGTACAGGCCATGATAATCATGGTGGGTAGTTAGCGACTGCTTTTTTTACTGTAAGCTCACCACATGTCTACACATGTGAAAAGCAGTTCGACTTTGCACTTACAAATGTGCCAGAGCCCCGTTTGGTTACTTGCACACGCTGGTGCGGTTGGACTTTTGCAAGAATCGGGGTCCATTGGAGCATTTTTTTTTTTTAAACAGAAAAAAGTGTCCAATGCGGGAGGGTCCTAGTGGTCGAAAACCAAACGGTTTAACCAGCCTTCCACCGACCCCCAAATAAACATGAACACTACTGACTCCTAGCTAAAACTTCATTCAGCTATATGTGTTGTGACAGACGGAGAGCACCAAGTTCATACTCCAGTATCTCTGTACAGTCACCTCCAACACCTCCACCTGGGTGGAGCAACAGATCATTGAAGCCAACACCATCCTGGAGGCCTTCGGTACCTACCACACTGCTTGTTTTATACATTGTTGTTGTTTCTTATCTCTTTGTGTAAAGATTACATGAATTCCATGAGTTCATGGAATGGGGTGTAGGGGTGCAGCTTTCGTTGATCATGGCACCATGATCCAGGCACACTTTGGTGAAAGTCTGACTTTGCCTGTAATTTGAGGCTGTTCCTAACATGGAAGCCTTTGCTGCCAACTCTTAACATGAGTACAGATGCAGCTCCTCTGTATCTCTGGAGAGGAACCCTTGCTGAGGTCTATAAACCGGGTCAGTTGAAGTCAGGATTTTTAAAGAGGTCTTTCTCCTCTTCTAACAAATGCTGCTGTTGGTCCGCGACTGCTTATTCGTCAGAGTTATTCTGCTTGTTTCGCAGCTGGCCTTCATATCTGAAGGTCATTCCCTTATCTGCCACCTGGGGACATGCCCTGTAGCAGTCAGCTCTGCAGAGGGGCTTGTTTTATATAACTCTAGTTGGTATTGCCATAGGATCCATAGAATCCTACTCTAGCAGTTTGTAGATATTGTAGATATTCAGACAGTTTTGAAGAATGGAGTCACTAAGGTTGACTATATCTACATTTCTCTCTTGCTGTATTCCCTGCTATCAAATTTGATGGGTTTACTGCCCTTCAATTGTATTTCCATTAAAATGCTAAGGAAAAAAAAGGAGTCTACAGATTGGTTGAATCCCATGTGTGTGTTGAAAGCTTTCCTAATCTTTTCTACTTACTATTATTATGATTCCTTGTTCAGGAGAACCCTGGATGACAGCCCTAATATAAAGCTTTGTGTGTATGTGTGTGTAATATTCTAGATTACCCTCTTTCTAAATTCTCTCTGCTTAATGCATTCCCTACAAGTTATAATACACTGGGCTTGATTAATATCTTGAAAAAATGGGGTAGATGCTTTGTTCTTCATGCTGTTTTCTAGCTTCAATGATAAGAAGACCAAATTCTTTGATTCTCACCTATATTTCAAATTGTACCCCTATCATTTCTTCAATGATATATGATGCCTTGCTCTTACTCAGGTTGTATGAGGCTATCTCTTTTGATGAGGCTCAGCATTTTTTGTTATGGTTTTAATTTACTCCATACATTCTCTTTATCTAAGTGACAATTGACAATTAAACAACTTTATTGACATCTCGTCAATCTTTACACTCAAAGGGAGTTATAAGGTAATAATAATGGTAGGAATGAAGAGAGATATATACAATTGACGTAGCCCTCTCTGAGGGCACGTCCGGATCAGGAGCTTAAAGCCACCTTGAATCTAGACAGATCCCTGCCATTTGGGGAGTTCATGTTCGGAACATGTTTGATGATAATGTCGAAGAATTTGTCGAGAAGAATCTTGTCTTCAGGCGTGAGTAGCCCGAGGAGGTGCTCCTGGATTGTGAACATATAAGGTAATAAGATCAAATCCAAATAAATAAATTGTGTGTGACATTTCGGTGACTGTTTTGTTACCATCATTATACAAAAGTACTTGCTCGAGGAGCATGGACTCATGGAATCTGTGTGATCTTTGCACAAGGGGATAAGAAACAACAACAAACATAATAGACATAAGTACTTTCAGTTATCAGTCAGTACTTATGTCTGATGATGGTAACAACGCTATTACAGAAATGTCACACACTATTTATTTGGGCCTATTACTTTGTGTTTCTAATCTATAATCCAAATTGTACCTTATCACTTCCTGGATTGTTATTAAATGGAGAGTAAGAGCACATGTTGTTTCCAGGAAATGCCAAAACAGTCCGTAACGACAACTCCAGCCGGTTTGGGAAGTTCATCCAGGTGGCATTTGACTCTCACTACCAGATCAAGGGGTGTATCATCCAGGACTACCTGCTGGAGATGTCCAGGATCACGTTCCAGAACATCGGGGAGCGGAACTACCATGTGTTCTACCAGCTGACAGCCGGTGCCCAGGCCAACCCGGCCTTCAGGGAGCAGTTCCACGTGGCCCCCACCAGCCATTACAACTACCTCAACAAGAGTGGCTGCACAGAGATCCCAGGAGTCCAGGACACCGCCATGTTTGATGCCCTCCGCCTGGCCATGTCAGTACTCAACATGCCCCTGGAGATGTGCGACGGCATCTTCGCTGTGCTCACCGCCATTCTCTGGTTGGGCAACCTGGAGTTTGTGGAGATGGCGGATGGAGAGAGGTCAGAACTGGACGGCAACACGGAGGTCCTGAACACCGTAGCCTCCCTCCTGAAGGTGGACTCTAATGTCCTGCAGGAACTGCTCCTTCGAAGGCAAATCAACGTCAGGGGGAACATCACAGAGATTCCCTTTAAAGTCCATGAAGTAAGTTCTCTTCAGTTTATAAATTACAATTGGCCATCACAACACATTTCTGTAATTTCTATTTCCCACTCTTTATTAAATTTTTCGCTCAAGAGAGTCACTTTGCCAGATACAAATTTTCAGCAAATTTGGAAGATTTCACCAATCCCTTATGGATTTAAACATGAAATTGAAGTTTGACTAGATTGACTAGGGCTATAGTAGGAAACTAAAGATTATAGGTGAAAAAGCTGGTGTTGTAGCTTCGTCACTGACCTGAGTGCATGGCTACAGAGATGGCTAACTGCCTAGCTTTCGTTTATTTTAATAGAAATGTCTCTTCTATATAAGATGTATAACTAGTGATATAAAAGACTAATAAACCTTTTCTACCATCTTTATGTATCATTTTACCTACCCTCTCTAGTGTTATCTACCCCTCCATAGATAGATGATCAAGCATGATGTTCCAGGCCAAAGAGAACCGCCATGCCATGGCCAAAGCCCTCTACTCCAGGACCTTTGCCTGGATTGTCAACTACATCAACAGCTGTACCAACCCCGGGCAGGACACCCAGAGGTTTCTGGGGGTGTTGGACATTTTTGGCTTTGAGAACTTTGAGGTACTCTCCCTATATATTAACACCCAAAACTCTTCCTTTATGCCTATACTCTCACCTTGGCCAGAAGAAAATCTCTATTTTCATTGCGAAAATTTCCTTCCAGCCAAAGTTCCTATATGTTACTAAATGAGTGTTACCAGAAAATAACATCCATCTCTAATATTGTATTGCTAAACCTAGACCCAGGCAAATGTCTGGATTTTCCCTGTGGATCTAGAACTACACCCAAGTCATTTAGAAGTTTTAACTTTGTAATGTACTATATATAACTGTAATGGTTTTTAGTACAGTAGAACCTTCCTTTAGCGGATACCTCTCTACAAAAGGCAGTTTTCATTTTCAAAATTACCATTTTTATTATTTAGTAACTCTCCGGTAAGAGGATACCTCTCTCTAAAGGACACTTTGGTTCTGCAATTAGGTGTTGTCCTTTACATGGAGGTTCTACTGTATATTGTGATCATAATCATCAAACATATATACAAGGCTATTATAATTAGATAAATTTGACCTTGAAATGACTTGTTCTTTCAAAGATACCACTAAAATGGCAAATCAAGATTCCAATCCACATCTATTCATCTTATACCTTGATTTAGCACCTAGTTCAAACCACTGAGCTAGGAAATACACATGCTTATTGACTACCTCAATATTGGCTAAGCTGATTATGGTCATGTGATAGTAGAGTACCAATCAGCTGGGGAATATCACCTTCAGACTGCCAGACAGACATGATGTAGAGACATTCACTATACAAGCTAAAAATAACTGGATAATCATCAGAGAGAGTTTTCTTCCCATATACAAGAGGAGCTGCTTTAAGCATAACACTTGAATGTTCATTTTTTAGATATAATTAAAATGACATCTGTAAATATCATTGATATTTCCTCTTTCTTCCATTCTATTAATTGTAGCACATTTCTTTTGAATGAAAAAGGCTTCTTTAAATTTTCTCTAAAGAAATAAAGATACATGATTGTGAGAAAAGTTACTATAAGAGACAATTTAAAGAAGTCTTTTTCATTCAAAAGAAATGTGCTACAATTAACAGAATGGAAAAAAGGAAATATCAATGAAACTTGAATGTTTAGTGTATGTATTTGCATATCCTGGGTATGTTTACATATATGATGGTTGGTGGCAGGTAAACAGCTTTGAACAGCTCTGCATCAACTACACCAACGAGAAGCTCCACAAGTTCTTCAACCACTATGTCTTTGCCCTGGAACAACAAATTGTAAGTGGTCTCTCCTTCTTCACTTAGCACAAGCTTATAAGACCACGTCAAAATCAATAAATAGTGTGTGACAGCATTGTTACCATCATCAAACAAAAGTACTGAAACATCACACACTATTTATAGGGGGTCGGTGGAAGGCTGGTTAAACCGTTTGGTTTCCGACCACTATGACCCGGATTCGATTCCCGCATTGGACACTTTTTTCTGTTAAAAAAAAAATGCTCCAATGGCGCCCGATTCTTGCAAAAGTTCAACCCCACCAGCGAGTGCAAGTAACCAAACGGGGCTCTGGCACATTTGTAAGTGCAAAGTCGAACTGCTTTTCGCATGTGTAGACATGTGGTGCACTTACAGTAAAAGCAGTCGCTAACTACCCACCATGATTATCATGGCCTGTACCACGTGTACTAGGGATAGGAAAAAAAAAAAAAAAACACACTATTTATTTATTTGGATTCAGTCTAAATACTAATTGTACTTTATCATCCTTCTTCATTAAAAAAAAAAAAAAAGAAATGCCTTTCATTCTAGTGGATAATAGTCAAATATCTTTAATTCAACAATCTAGGGGTTGTATTGAATTATAGTTGGTTAAAGTAAATAGGCTTGAGAGATTGGGTTTTGAAAAGCTGTTGAATTAAAGTAGAATACAAGACATATATTCACATTATGGCCTGTTGAAGGACATTGTTGTCCGAAAGCTCACACCTCTTCAATAAATAAACTTATTACTTTTACCCTTGTTCTTAGCAATTTCTTATTGAGATGAAGATTATATATATATTGTGTGTAAAATATTTGCCATGGAATTCGTGTAATCTTTACACAAGGGGATAAGAAACAACAACAACAAAATATTTGTATATATTGTTACATTTTTTACAATGGCGAGTTATTCTCGAATAAATTTTACAATATTATAAGAAAGGTAAAGTAATGATATTTGAAGCAGATTATCAAAATAGCAGATTATTCACTTTTAAGATACACTAGAACCTCCATTTGAGGATAAATAATAAAAATGGCAAAATAATCCATTTGAGGATACACTTGCTAGAGGACACCTCTCTACAAAGGATAGGTTTTAATTATTAAATGCTCTATGGTAAGAGGACACCTCTTCCTAAGGACACTTTGGCTCTGCCCTAGGTTTCCTTCAGAGAGAGAGATTCTACTGTATTAAATATCTTTTATTTTGGATTTCAGCCACCCTTATGGCACAAACATTTGCCACAAAAATCAAGTTTAAACTCCCAACAATTCTTGGTAAATGATAAGATACAATTCTATATACAGTTACGAGCGTCATTCCTCATCTCCTAATCTCCTAATCAATC
The DNA here is from genome assembly GCA_030710605.1 of Cordylochernes scorpioides. NCBI lineage: Eukaryota > Metazoa > Arthropoda > Arachnida > Pseudoscorpiones > Chernetidae > Cordylochernes > Cordylochernes scorpioides. Next base: position 21,100,513 of record CP092865.1, read on the forward strand.
AACTCTGTCACCGTTTGCTTTTTTTTTTTGGAATGTCGCCCTCCTATTGGTTGGCTACGGTCACGCCACCTTTGCCCCCCCTCCCCCCCCCCCCCCCACTCGCCATTTAACTATTGTGTTGGAGCAGGTCGCTCCCTAAATAAATGCATATATTGGATAATAACCAAATGGAATCCTCTCTTTCTTTTTCCCAGTAAGAGACGCCTACGGAAGCCAACAGTACATAGACAGATAAAGCACATAGGCTATAGTTATTAACTAACATATACAATTAATTAAGGCGCCAATTTATAATTGTAACAAATAGTATTTGAATCAAAACATTCAATCAGGTAAAACGGGCGTTGCCCGGGTCATTCGGCTAGTTTGGGTTATAAATTGAAACATAGGGTAAAGAGACCAAGTCTGAATGAATACCGAAACATCACAAACAATTTATTGAGATTTGGTCTTGCTACTTTATGTTAACCCTTTGGGGTAAAACACCATGCCTGTGTGAAAGCCTGGTCATCACTCCTAGATGGAAGCTAGGGTGTAACTGAAGACTTTGATAGCTCACTGCAGTGGTATGCGCAGTACCAAGAGGAGAATATCCAGTACAACCACATCACCTTCACTGACAACACAGAGTGTCTGGAACTACTGGACAAGGTCAGTTCTCCTCACTGTCTTCACCTGATCACTCACTGTGTCACTGCTGCAGCCCCCCAAGTGTGTTCTAAGGCTCCTCTCTGAGGAATGCCGCATGCCCAAGGTAAGGAAGTGACCATTTTGATGAACCCTTTTGGCTTTCAGACTGTAAGTGGAGGATCCTGGGTTGATTCTATTGTTGAACTCCCATTGAGACTGGTGTTAAGGAAAACATTCCAATTAGAACAGAAGTTTGTATTTTAGATGAGTTTTCTAGGCTGAGAGGGTTTAAATATATTGTTATTAATTAGCTGAATCACCAGCTTTACTTGGGTTCTACCTTAGTAAATGTTTCTCAATGAATAGTCTCAACACAAATGTAATTTATTGTTGTCAAGTCAAGTTTGACTTTTGATGACTATATGAACAATATTTTCCAATTTGATCTTTTGGTGACCATTACTTACAGTTCATCTATTGACCTTCCGGTATCTTTCTTGACCCCTTCCATCCAGCTCATTGGAGATCTTCCTCTCTTTCTTCCTTTAAATGCCAAATTCAAACCAAATCCAAATCAAAACAAATCAAATGCCATTTTGAATTCCTTTAAATTTTGGACAGAATTTTAAAAGAGAAAGGGAGGGGGTATGTGTTATATTTTCAAATAACTAGTAACAGTTACATATCATACAGATGGACTGTAGTGATCTCTTCTTGTGTTTTTCTACCATCTTCTATTGCTTTTTTTTGTAAACTTGACCACCTAAGTAGAAGCCAGTTATAAAGATGGCTAGTGTCAATATATCCAACCGGGAGATTGTGACTTGACGTGCTGTGGCAGGGAACGGACGCCACGTTTGTGTCCAAGCTCCACCAGGAATTTGCGGAACATGCCTACTACGTGAAGGGGGAAGACCGTAGACGCTGGGAGCAGGAGTTTGGAGTGCGGCATTACGCCGGAGCCATCACCTACTGTATCAAGGGCTTCCTGGAGAAGAACAAGGATGTCCAGCAGGATCAGCTGTTTGAACTGCTGGCCACTTCCACCTCCCCCTTTGTGAAGGAGCTCACCAAGTTCCAGGTTGGTTCTACACTTGTATAGCCGTTATATCTGTTTTAAATCCATGTATGTTTTCTATTTTTTAAGCTAATTCAGCATGCCCATAAACCTTTAGCCTAAATAGCTGTTTCCTTGATTTGTTAAGAAGCCTCTATGATCACCTATTTGGTCATCAAATTACAACTTGCAACCATACAACTTGAAAATTCCGGATCCCACAATAATCCCAATGATGTAGCCTACACTGGAGAGTAAGCCAAGTTCCTTTTGCAAATGTACAGGTCCTGTAGATTCTTCAGACATGTTTATCTTCACACAATACCCAACACTAAGACTATTTATTTGACAAATTGTGAAATTACTTGAAATAAATTCTGAAGTTTAACATAACCATACAACTTGCCAACAGACTGAAATGTATATGTGATTGGTGCCTTTTGAATTTTATTTCATTTATTAAGAAAAAAGGCTTTTTTAGATAAATTTCGGGAATAAAAAAAAAATTATAGTTATGTTTATTCTGATAGATAATGAAGCCATCAACAATGTTTTTTTTTTCTTCTTTCTTATAGCCACTCAATCATATTAAGGTATCAAGCCTGTAGAGCTTGTTCAGTTGCATAATCAGATGCTCAGTCAATTGTCAAATAAAGGACAACTCCCAAAGGGCCAGAAATTCCCAATCTTAAATACAATTGGATCTTATTTTTCTTTATAGTTATCATTCTAGAATTGTATTTGGAACCAGAAAATTGGCTGATTTTGGTCTTAAATGCAGTAGGTCCTTAAAACAGAATCACTTGTACTGACTACTCTAGGGAGAAAAATTTTTGTAGGTTGGATTTAAAAAATATTTAGAATGTGCCGTTTGAATTTTGCAATATATTTCTGGCTCTAAATTCAAGAAAATTCGAGTTAGACCCTCTCTCAATTATGGCTGTTGTAAATATTTATGTTGCTAATGTCTATCAAGTTAAACTTTTAACGACTCTATGGACAAATATCTTCCAATTTGATCTGTTAGTGACCTTCACTTGCAGCTCAACTAGCAACCATTTGTTTTTATAACCACAGTTATTGCGACTTCCATTGAATTTTTTTTTATTTTCCCATTGTATAATTATACATGGTCATGGAGACTAAATTCATGAATTAAATTTACAATCTTGGTAGGGTTGGAATATAGGTCCTGTCTTGAGGTTCCCATATATTCCAAGAAGTTGTCTGTTTAGGTCTCTTTGGTCTTGTAAATGGTACATTGTGGGAAGGCCTTTACACCATCCTGGAAAAGGAATGGTCTTGTATGATCAGTGTGAGCCTGGAAATAAAGTTTTCTGCCTGCAATTCATTTCATATTCAAGAATGATTCCATAGAATGATATTGTCACGTAGAAAATTAGGAAAGATAAACTTCAGGATGGCACAGATATTTATTTAAGGCAAGAACAAATACAGTTAAACCTGTCTCTAGCGCCCCCTCTTGGGACTCACCAAAACAGGGTGCTATAGAGAGGGGGTGCTATAGACAGGTCACTTTTAATGTAAATCACATCGTACTACATATTTTAAATCGGGCGCTATAGAGAGGAAGGTGCTATAGACAGGTTTAACTGTATTAAAATTTATAAAAATAAAAATACAACCTTTCGCATTGAGTTTCTTTTATTATAATATAATATTATATTATAGATAATAAAAGAAACTCAATGCGAAAGGTTGTATTTTTATTTTTATAATTTGTAGCGCAAATTTTTCGTTTGCTTCAATTAAAATTTATAAAATACCAGAGATGCAACAAGGAAAGTTTACAGATTTTCAAAATATAAACATTATAACTAATAATCTGTTCATAGAATAATAATATTTTGGTACAATTATAACCAAGTTGCTGTTATAAAGAAGCCTGTTATAAAGAGTTAGTAAGTCTGTAAGGAGCTGTGTCTAACTGGAGGTTGTGTGGTGCCCAAGGACCTCCTGGCAGTCAACATGTCCAGACTCCCGGCTGGAGCCACTGCAGTCAGGACCATGTCTAAGGGCAAGCCTACGGTGGCAGACACCTTCCGCAACCAGCTGACCTCCCTTATAGAAGTGCTCTACACCACTACCCCCTGGTGAGTGGTGCCGGCCCTGTGGGCAATTGGGTTGACACCACACACTATACTGTAGGTACGTGCGCTGCATCAAGCCCAACGTCCACAAGAAACCCAACAACTACGACGACCTCCAGGTGGCCGCCCAGCTCCATTACTTGGGAATGCTGGATATCATCCGTATCCGTAGAGAGGTAAGTGGTGTCTGTCAGACCTTGGTGGGAGTGTCACACCTGGTTGTGTGTGTCATCAGGGTTACCCTATCCACATATCTCTGGGAGAGTTCACCTCCCGCTTCAAGTGCCTCGTGCCACGTTCCACAGCCTTACCCTCAGCCGACCCCACCAAATGTGTTCGCACCATCCTCCAGTCTCTCAACCTTCCCTCAAAAGAATGGCAGATTGGCAAGACAAGGGTGAGTGACCCTGGAATCCTTCTTATCCCTTCTTTGTGCCTTATCATTCTTATCCCTTCTTTGTGCCTTATCATTCTTATCCCTTCTTTGTGCCTTATCATTCTTATCCCTTCTTTGTGCCTTATCATTCTTATCCCTTCTTTGTGCCTTATCATTCTTATCCCTTCTTTGTGCCTTATCATTCTTATCCCTTCTCTTTTTATATGCCATTTTGAGAGGGATTATGATTATTTTAAAGATATATTTGTTATATGATATGCATTAGCTAACTATCTGTTAAAAGAAATTGAAACTATTTTTGATGTGTTATGTTTTTTTTTTTTAATAAAATATTTTCTACTACTCTCCTACTGCCCTCCAATTAATTTATTATTGCAGTAAGGGCAGTAGAAAATCGTTTTTTTTAAATCATACGCATCAAAAATAGTTCCAATGTCTTATATTTGTTAATTGAGACTACAGTAGAACCTTCATGAGCAAACAGACACCTCTCTACAAAGGAAAGTTTTCATCTCCAAAATGACCATTTTTACCAATTAACATCTCCCATGTAGATTTGATAAGGCACACAATTTGGATTATAGATTATAAACACAAGGTAATAAGACCAAATCACACACTAGACCAGCATACACTATTTATTTATTTGGATTTGGTCTTATTACCTTGTGTTTATCTCCCATGTAAAGAGGATACTTGAACTCTGCAACTAGGTGTTGTCCTTTAGAAAGAGAGAATTTCTACTGTACTGATAACTGGGATTCATTTTTACTTTATAATTGAGTCTCATTTATTGAGTCAATCACGTAAATACCTGTTTTTTTCCTCTTTTCACTCTCCACTTCTTCCATCCATATTTCCAAATCCATATTCTTATTTTCCATAGGATCATTCAAATAATAATCTGTATATATTTATCATGTGTATATAATCTGTCTCCATTTTTACCCCTTTGTATATTTCCCACTTTCATAGGTTTCTCCGTCTTATAACCCCAAGGAGAATCCTCTGTAAGACCAGTGTGTCTTAATAAAAGTTTTTGTGTGTGTGTGTGTGAGTCAATCATTTGAGTTGACCAATTGTAAACAAGATAGTTTTGTGTTGTTCACGTAACACTGTTTGTGCTAGGTTTTCATGAGGCCCAAAGTGTCAGAGCCTCTGGAAGAGAATCGGAAGCTGCTCATCCACCAGATGGCCACCGTAATCCAGAAATATTGGCGAGGCTACACTCTACGTAAAGGTATGATGTTAGGATGATATCTCATGGTTTGTACTTATCTTCTTCTTTTTTATCTTCACTTAATCATATCAAGGTATCAAGCTTGTAAAGCATGACAACCATCATGATTGGGTGAAGTAGAATGCGTCTGCCTTTTTCATCAAGACTGGGAGCACTACTCAGTGGCAGGCTGACTTAGCTCCAAAAGAAATGGCCACCTCTGACATGAGGAACAAACGCCATGTGCAGCCGCTCCTAACATGGAGTACAAACGCTGCTCATCCTGTATCTCTGGATTAGGAGCCCTTACAGGGTACTATCAGCCGGGCCAGCTGAGCCCAGGTTTTTTAGCGAGCTTGTTACTGCTCCCCCTCCTCCTTTCTCATCCGGGCTTGGGACCGGCAAAGGCGAAGTTGTTTGTACTTATTCCAAGATGAAGTACAATGGTTTTAATAAGAGAGCTAAGACTGGGTAACTGGCGACTTCTGTACACTCCAGGAACCTGGGTTAACCCATTGAATAGAGAGTTAAGATTATGAACATACTGCCTATAGCATTATACAACATGTTTCTTCATGTAGTTTAACTTGTTAGAGAAACCTAGGACCAAATTACCTTCAAGAAATAGACCTCTGAGAAAACAAAGCTGAGACAATGGGACCTAATGGAGATCGTTTAAATGACTTGAGGAATAAGCAACAACAACACCTTCAAGAAATTATGCGCAATGCATTTACAATAGAACCTTTATGAGAGGACACTCTCGCTAAAGGACACCTCTCTACAAAGGACAGTTTTCATCACCAATATTATCATTTTTTACTTTTTATCAACTTTCCAGTAAGATGAAATATATTTTTTAAAGGACACTTTGAGTCTGCAACTAGGTGTTGTCCTTTAGAGAGAGATTCTACTGTACCTACATGTCCAATTTATTGATTTGGAAATTTGATCTTGTTATCATATTTTTCTAATCTATAATCCAAATTGTACCTTATCAGTTTGCACTCACAAAGTGTCACTACCCTATTGATTTATTTGGATTCTCGGGTAAAGCTAGATTTTAGGTGGAACTCGTTGAAATAATTCTTTCAATTTCTATTTGGAGAATTGATAAGGTGCAATTTGGATTATAGATTAGAAGCACAAGTTAATAAGACCAAATCCAAATAAATAGTGTGCGACATTTTGGTAACAGCATTGTTACCATCATCAGAAAAAAGTATTGAAACAAAGTATAAAAAATTTCAGCACTTTTGTCTGATGATGGTAACAATACTGTTGCTGAAACGTACCTCCATATTTATTTATTTATTTGGATTTAGTCTTATTACACCTTGGAGAATTAAATGAAAAAAAAAGTTGATTCTATTCACACCTTCAATCATCATGTGCTATTAAATTTACCATTAAACCAAGCCCCCTGTTGTGTTGTTGTTAGAGTCCATCAAATTTGACTTTTGGTGATTAGATTAAATAGAATGTAATCACACACCATAAGAAATACAACCATTAGGCACAAATGTTTCTTTTTTATTTGTTGTTGTTGTTTCTTATCCCCATGTGTAAAGATTACACAAATTCCATGAGTTCATGCTCCTCGAGCTGTTTTATGATAAGCAGTGGCCTCTCCCAAAGGTCCTGTTTAGTGCATCTAATGCAAGCCAAAATGTGTTCTGGAGCTGCAGGTGCCAAGCTGCATTTTGGGCAAGTGGGGTAGATTCTGTTGTTATTTTCTATCTACGATGGCCTGTTCAAATCTTGTTAGTGTTGTTTGATTCTGTCTATTTCTGAGTTTCAGAGCTCCTCCTGGGTTCACTCCAACGAAAGCTGCACCCCTACACCCCATTCCATGAGATCTTTTTTATTTAGTAGTAGTAAGTGTTAGAGGAACATAACAAGATTATGGAAGATAAAGTCATTTTCTCTCAAAACAAAGAGGGCATTGGTATTCCCTGTGGTCAGTTATGGATGTGAGAGCTGGACTCTCAGAATAGAAAAAAGGAAAAGAATTGAAGCTTTTGAAATGTGGACATGGAGAATTCAGAATACCTTGGACAGATTAAAGGACAAATGTTTCAATCTTGAATGAAATGAATCCTTTTAGATCTCTAGTATCCCAAATATGTAGACAAAGACTGGCCTACTTCAGACATATAAAGGGAGCAAATTGTTTGGCCAAAATGTTGATTTTAGGAAAAATTGAAGGAAGAGAAGAATACCTATATAATGAACTGGCTACAAGAGGTCAAGAAAGCTACCAGATCACTAGATACCTAAATTCCATTCTCAGCCTTCTTGGTCTTCCTTCCATATTACACATCCCTCCAATGGATACACTCCAAGTGTTGAATCAGATGTCCTACTGGTTATCTTTCCTCTCAATCTAACAATACTGGGAGTTCTTTAAAGTTGTGTACCTGGTTCTGTGTCCACTTGTTACCCAGTTCAAGTACTTTAATATATCTGTGTTGGTATTCCCCGCCATTTGGTTTCTGTCCCCTGAGTGGTTACTTAGATCATACAGTATTGAGGGGCAGCATGTTTGGCCATGTAGAGAGTGTGCTAGCACCCATTATCTAACAAGGAGTGTGTTCCATGCCACCAGCCTACCAAACAAAGAGGAACGCCGTGCTCACCATCCAGGCTTACTACCACGGCACCCAGCAGAGGATCCGGTTCCGCAGGATGAAGAGGGCAGCAGTCACCATTCAGGTAGGTCCCATCCTCCCCCTACAGCTGTCCCAGCTTGTAACACCCATGTCTAGTCGTGTGTGAGGGGCATGTTTGCCCGGGAAGTGGCTGCCGCTCTGAAGGAGATGAGGAGGGTGGAGGAGGAGATGCGCAGGAAGGAGCTGGAGGAAGAGGAGAGGAAGAGACGAGAAGAGGAGGCCAGACTGGAGGCTGAGTTGAGGTAGGATCTGCATGTCTGCCCCACCTCATCATTTTTGTCCTTCACATTCCCATGTCACACAGGGAGCTCCAGAGACAACAAGAAGAACAAAAGAGAAAGGAAGAGGCAGCCGCTGCAGCGGAAGCAGCTGCAGCAGCAAGGGCAGAAGCCGAGACTGTCACCCAGGAACCAGAAAAAAGGACTGAAGTTCCCCAGGAGCAACCACCACCACCACCTCCGCCATCCAAGCCACATGAGGATCACACCCTGGATCTGGATGAGATGTTCTCCTTCCTGGCTGAAGTAAACGACCCCTCCCAGCTGCCACCGGAGCCCAGCATGCAGGACCTGGTGGCTGAGATTGGGCAGCAGATGGAGGCTGCCTTCCAGGATGCTGCTGACCTCACTGAAGATGTAAGTTGACTACTGCCTACACCCACCTGTAGTCACCTTGTAGAGCTCTCCTGTAGTCTGCACACACTAGATCATGCACCGTGTCTACATGTATGCCCTCCCAACCCGGCAAAGCTTGTCCTTCCTGTTGAATCTTTTTCCATTCTTTCTTCATAGCACTTCCTCTATATCTCTCTTTCTCTGAAGGTGTAATCAATCCTTCATAGCTACACTTCCAACCTCCTTAATTCAACCAGCAAGGAAGGAGTACTTTCTGTTAAGCAGGTGTTGAAAACTAGTTGGTTTAATTAAAGTAGGTAACATTTGGTCAGGGAATAATTGAATTTTGAAAGTGTGTTGGTTTAAATGGTTATAATCTGTAATAAATTTTAGAATATCTATGGCCAGTAACTACTGCAAAACCTCACTAAAATGAACCAGGGATATAGTGAACCTACCCTTATAACAAATCTAAATTTATTCCCATTTTATAAAATGTAATAGTATAGTGGATATATCATGGCTCTAGTGATGTTGAGGTTAGCTGTAGCTAGGTTATGTAGGGTGGGCCAGGTTTGATCCCAGCATGTGCCCCAGGACCTAAGCCAGGTGTCCCTGGAGTGTGTCCATGATGTGCCCTCCTCCCCCAGCCCCCTGCCTCCCCCCAGTCCCACAGGATTGCCCAATGGGGAGATCAACCACCCACAAGAGGTGATGGCACCATTCCCTTAGTTTGTCTGCATGCTGTGTGGATGATGGCACTGATGAAAGTGATATATTGATGGATATATATACAACACTCTTTAAACATTTTACCATGGGGTCGGTGAAGAATGGTCTAAACCATTGGTTTTTGACCACTACGACCCGGGATCAAATCCCGCATTGGACACTTTTTTTTATAATAAAAAAAAAAAAAAAATGCTCCAATGGTCCTCGATTCTTGCATAAGTCCAACCCCACCAGCAAGTGCAAGTAACTAAAAGGGGCTCTGGAACATTTGTAAGTGCAAAAGTCAAACTGCTTTTCATGTGTGTAAACATGTGGTGCATTTACAGTAAAAGCAGTCACCAATTTCTTACCCAACATGATTATCATGGCCTGTACCACGTGTACTAATTAATAATAAATAAAAAAAATTTACCTTGGGACATGGTGACATTGGATCACAGAAACACTGTCAGTAAAATCTTACCACGCCTATGTAATATATCCATCAATATAATAAAGGCTATACGTACGAACCAATGATATTCACCCTGATGTAAGAGTTGTTTGCTCACGGACCTCTCTGATCCAGAATGGGGAGACGGAGCAGCCATGTAGTCCACCTCCTGCTGCCTCCACTGCTGCAGCTCGCAAGCCTCAGATTGAAGCTGAGCGGGAGATTCGGTAATTATACCTTTTTTATCTAGTACAGGTGTTATATATATATATATATATATATATATATATATATATATTATATTTAAAAAAATAAAAAGATATGATTTTCTGTTTGAATTTAGATCATGTTGATGATTATTGTAATGGTGGTACAGTCGTGGTTAAAATTTGAAAGAATAATAATAAAAATAGTTTTGATAAAAGATTGCTTTAATTGAGCTATAGAATAAACATAATTCTGTAAAAGTACCGCCTGGCTTAAGGCGTAAGAATAAAAAAAATGAAAAGATTATTTACATAATTACAAAGTTTTGGGTCGGCCAACAGGGAAGAACAACAACGAGTTTTTATATAGAAAGCGTGACCTCTGGCGGTCGATTTATACAGAGTATTTATATCTATGAATTTATAATTTAAAATAAAACAACACTTTAACATAACATTTTTAAATAAAATATTTCAATACAACATATATATATACAGGCCATGGTAATCATGGTGGGTAGAAGTTCATAACAGCATTTTTTTTTTTTTTTACTTAGAAAAAAAGTCCCCAATGCAGGATTTGATCTAGCACATTCGATGATACAAATTTTACAAAATATTTAGTTCTCTCTCTAAAGGGGAAATAATGTTTAGAAACACAAGGTAATAAGACCAAATCCAAATAAATAAATAATTTGGATTTGGTCTTATTACCTTGTGTTTATAATCTATAATCCAAATTGTGCCTTATCAATGTTTAGAAAGTTTTCATTATATATTGAAACCTTCTTTATAACAGCAACTTAGTTATACCATCATAATTCTAAAGTCTCAATTGTTTTAACCATGGTTATAACAACCCAATAAAATCTTGGTCCCAAGTAATGATGTTACAGCTCCCTGTAAAGTAAACCTAATTGCAGAGCCAAAGTGTCCTTTAGGAAGAGGTGTCCTTTTATCGGAGAAAAACTAAATAGTAAAAATGATAATTTTGCAAATGAAAACTGTCCTTTATAGAGAGATATCCTCTAGCGTGGGTGTCCTCTCATGGAGGTTCTACTGTATATGGCAAGGCCCAACTGTAGTTATATCCAAACAAGTTTCCAAATGCTTACCCTTCAATAGCCCATATTGGGGAGGACATATATCCTAGAGTTTAAATATAGTAGAGCTTCTCTGTGTAAAAGACATCTAGTTGCTGAACCAAAGTGTCCTTTAGAGAAAGGTGTCCTCATATACCGGAGAGTTACTAAATAGTAAAAATGGTAATTTTGCAAATGAAAACTGTTCTTTATAGAGAGGTGTCCTCTCATGGAGTTTCTACTGTATATGGCAAGGCCGAACTGTAGTTATCTCCAACAAGTTTCCCAATGCTTACCCTTCAATAGCCAATATTGGGGAGGACATATATCCTAGAGTTTAAATATAGTAGAGCTTCTCTGTGTAAAATACATCTAGTTGCTGAACCAAAGTGTCCTTTAGAGGTGTCCTCATACCAGTGAACAACTTTTTTTTTTTGCTTATCCCTAGTACACATTGTACAGGCCATGATAATTATGGTGGGTAGAAGTAGAGGACTGCTTTTACTGTAAGTGCACCACATGTCTACACATGGGAAAATCAGTTCGACTTGGCATTTACAAATGTGCCAGAGCCCCGTTTGGTTACTTGCACTCGCTGGTTGGGTTGGTCTTTTGCAAGATTGGGGGCCATTGGAGCATTTTTTTTTAAATCAGAAAAAAGTGCTCAATGCGGTATTCAATCCCGGATCGTAGCAGGCGAAAGCCAATGGTTTAGACCATCCTCTACCGACCCCCTCCGGAGAACATGAAAACTGGTTTTGAAACTTGGTTATGAAAACTATGCTTTGTAGAGAGGTGTTAGTTGAATCGCAAATGCCTGAAAGCTTGTAGCTGTATATATCAATATAGAAAATTTACTCATCTCCTATAGATAAGGTTTGCTGTTGCCTTTTGGACATGGAAGGTGTGTGTTGTTCCTATTAAATATTTTAAGGTCATCACAATGGAATATGGCACCCATTATCAGTAATGAAGATTCCATTCACCTCAATCTCTCTTATTTATTTATATTTATTCACTTATTTTGTATTTGATCTTATAGTAACTTTATTAACATCCTATAAAACGATATCCCAAACTCAGGGATATTTGCATCAATACATTTCTTTACATCATATCAAATTGGCTATTTACAAGGAGAAAGGTCAATGAGAAAAAGAAAAACATACATGAGCAATTCTTTCAACATTTTCTTCTCTCTCTTTCCCAGTTATGAATGTTGTAATAAAGAAGTTTTAATCTCACACATTATAGACTGTCAAAATTCGAAACTATTTTAAAGGCGTAATATTCTTTTTGAAATTAAACAATTTCTACTGCTCTTACTGCAATGGAAAAATTAATGGGAGGGCGGGCCTGTTTAATTTTTCCATTGCAGTAAGGGCAGTAGAAATTATTTAATTTCAAAAAGAATCTTACGTCTTTAAAATAGTTTCGAATTTTGATAACAGATGGCGCGCTAGTGCGTCATATTATAGACTGTATTGACTCATCCATTGATGAGCTCTACTCTTCCTCGGCAGTCACCATCAAAAGTCTCAAGCTTTACAAGCTTAATACCTTAATATGATTGAGTGGAGATAAGAAAGAAGAAGAGAAGTTTTAATCTCAATATCTCTCTCTCATTTTTACCTTGTTTTGGTGACTGTCACCTTATATCACCCCAAAAATTAGTTGCTACTATACTGGAGAGCTGACGAGAGTGTTGTGATGGCAGGCGCAAGCAGCGTGTGGAGCGGAGGCTGATGGAGGAGGAAGCCTCCAAGGAAGAGGTGGAGGACGAGACATTCCTGGACATGGTGCAGTACGCAGAGAAGTACTTCAACCAGCACACCAAGGAGGAGGCCACGCTGGTGATGAAGACACTCACCCGGAGATCCAAGCCAAGCCCTGGAGCCAACGGTGGCGGGGAGCCGGTGCCCAAGTATGAGATGGTGACCTACACCAGAGCCTCTTCCATCCCCACCTCCCATGTCAGACTGTCTGACCCAGAGAACATTGCCCTGGCCTGCACCATCTTCAAGGTGGGTGACGGGACACTCTTGTTGTTGAGGGTTGTCAAAATGCCCAAATGTAGCTTGGTGCCTGCAGTTATTGTTTGTCAATATTGTTTCTAATAATGTGTATGATTGATTAGTCTTTATAATATGTGTTATGGCAATATCTTAATATATTGAGTAATAGGTACAATTTGGATTTAAAAAAAATATAGATTAATAGATAATAGATAATAATAGATTAATTATCTATATTCCAAATTGTGCCTTATCATTACATTAATGATACAAAATAATATAATGACAACCATCATTACTGGGTGAAATAGAAAGTGTCTGCATTTGTCATTTAAGACTGGGAGCACTACTCAGTGGCAGGCCGACTTAGTTACAAAAGAAATGGCCGCCTTTGACATGAGAAACTGACGCCATGTGCAGCCGCTCCTTGATTAGGAGCTCTTACAGGGTCAGCTGAGCCTGCCTATGATTGAGTGGAGATAAGAAAGAATATGATTATTTTTTTCTATATAATCTCCTTTTGTTCTCTGTAGTTTAAGTGTGCCAGCCAAATAGCGTCACCAACCAGATGTGTGTGGGAGCAGGAGGTGTGCAAGTACCTCCGTGGGGAGGTGAAGGGGTCGGAGGGAGAGATGGGACTGATCCAGTCTGTGCTGGCCCACGGCCTGGAGAGGGAGGAACTGCGGGACGAGATCTTGGTGCAGCTGGTGCGACAGTCTACCAATCCCCCTTCCACTGAGGTTGCCCTACGAGCCTGGGTTCTCATGGCTCTGGCCCTAGTATGCTTCCACCCCTCCAAGACTCTGGTCAAGGTAAGCTGCTTAAAGGTGCCACTTTTTGCATAGGAATATCACATCCTCCAGCAACTTTATGATATATTTTTAATTTTCTGAAATACCATAAATTTTAAATATGTTAATCAACTCATATTGTTATCCTTTAAAACATCGTTATTTGCCAATTCAGTAGACCAGCCCTGAGGAAGAATGAATACTTGAAAACTTGCTGAATATTTAATAAAGAAGCACATTGCAATTTGTGTCTATTTACTTTTTTAATATCCTATAGACATGGTTGCTTATATATACTAAAAGTCTTTGAAAAATTACCTCTTCATTAAGGTCTTATACTTTATAATAGTTTTTTTTTTTTTAAATTGGATTTAGGTATTTAGTAACTATAATTATGATTGTCCCCAAGACCCACACATATTTAGTATGGATACAAGAACCAATTGTAAACACATGCATGTACTCTCACATATGTACACATACAAACACATACTGGCTACTCTAATTACTTGTGACTCACTCTCACTGAGAAAGCAAAAAAAAAAAAGGTTCTAAAATTATCAGTAGTGCCAATAAACAAATCTGTATCAACACAAGGTAACAAGACCTAATCCATATAAGGATATGTAACCCCGCCACCCAGTAAGAATGTGCTGTGGTGTGTCTACAGTACCTGGCATGTTACTTCCGCAAGCATGTGCAAGGCAACGATTCCCAGGTGGCCAGCTACGCGCGCTGGTGTCTGGACCATATCCACAGTCCTAAGGTGACAGTCCGCAGGCTGCCACCATCCTCTCTGGAGATCAATGTAAGTTGTAATTTAAGTCTGAGAGAGATTTATAGACAGAGTTTAAGGGTTTTATTAGAAAATCTCCTGTATTTAGATGTTTTAAATGCGTTCTAACTTCTTTATTTATTAAAAAAATTCTAATATGATATATTTTTGCTCTCGATTCACCCTTAAAGACTAGTTGTTGCAATAAAAATTGGGAACTAAACACTAAAAAGCTGATATGTAGAATTGTGAGAACTGTATGGCATGGCATATTTTATATTCACAATTAATGATGAAATATCACATGGTGAAATCTTGTCTCAAGTGTGTCTCGCTCAAATAAAGGGAAAGTTGAATCCTACCAGGCAGGTAGGTGGTGGATGGGAGAACAGCTATGGTGGTGGTTAGCTGACTATATCTAATAATCAGTCCTGTACTAGCAGTCATTGTGGGTTGGGCTAGCTTGTGGTAGGGATAGACCTATAAAAAAGCAATACTGGGGGGTGAATGGTAAAATTATGTGCCACCAACCAACAGCTGCATCTGAATCCATGTCTGTAGCCATGGTGTCTGTTCATCAAATTAGGAGTGACTTGATGGTGCCTCAGTTTTTTAAATCAATGTCAAACATACTTTTTACCCATCACCTTAACAGAGATGTCTAATTTGGCACCTGGATAGAAGATCTATAATTTCTTCTAGAACAATAAACTTTAAAAAGTATTAACATAAACATACTAGTTCTTTTAAATTTATTTCAATATGCACAGATATCACGACAGTATTTCCTCATATTATATGAGAAGTGGAATAAAATTTAATTTGGATTATAAAGTTTTTATGAGTGTTATAAGGCCAACTGAGTATTCTATTAATACATAAAGCTAGGATTGCTATACATCTTGTCTCCCCCGTGTCTATACATACTGCTAGAGTAGATTTTTTTCTTTACTCATCCTTGAAAATTAGTCTAAATTAGACAAAAAAGATCTTGGAGGTCAAGCTCATAAAGAAGTTCAATAACTCTTCTTGGTTCTCTGTACAGGGATCCCTTGTCCTTTCCAATACAATTTAGTATATGTTGGGGAGTGGCCTCTTCAGTTTTGCACCTAGTGCACATGGGGAAGCTTTTGGCTCCCTCTTTATAGACTAGAGGGCGCAGGTGACCAGATTTCCATCTGGCCAACTGTGTCGATTCCCTTGTGTTTAGCTGCTAGGGTAGTTGACTGAGGGGGGGGATGCTGTGCTAGGCGGTACGCAGCCTTGGCCACCTGGTGTGCCGAGTCTACCTGATGGACGGCCGCACCAAAGCCATTGACATCCATCCCTCGGATACTGCAGCCGATGCTATGCAACAGCTGGCTGTGCGCATCGGCCTCAAGAACCTGGACGGCTGGGCCCTCTATGAGGTAAGTCCCACCCAGCCTTGTACCCACGGACTTGTACTCACTTATGGGGGTTTCAGAGCAGTCCTGAGGGGGAGCATCCCATCAAGGGATTTGAGTACATCACTGATATCATTGCTCAGTGGGAGATGTAAGTTTTACTTTGTACTCCTAGATGTAAGACCTGATTATAGCCCACCTTGTCTTTAACAGCCATTCAGAGGGTCTAGGCTAAATGGTTAGATATCACTGGTTGTTTCATGATACATATCTTCCAGTATATTGGCTAGGTGACCAAACTGCTTACTAACTGATTTCCACAGGGTTCTCTCAGACCAGGTTTTATACTGTACTGGTAGATGATAAGGCACAATTTGGATTATAGATTATAAACACAAGGTAATAAGACCAAATCCAAATAAATTAATAGTGTGCGACGTTTCGGTAACAACACTGTTACCGAAATGTCACACACTATTTATTTATTTGGATTTGGTCTTATTAACTTGCGTACTGGTAGATTTTTCTGCCAAAGCAACCATCTTCTTCTTTCTTATCTTCACTCAATCATATTAGGGTGTCAAGCTTGTAAAGTCTGTTGACAACCATCATGATTGGGTGAAGTAGAATGCTTATGCCTTTATCATTAAGACTGGGAGTACTATTCAGTGCTAAGCCGACTTAGCTCCAAAAGAAATGGCCGCCTCTGACATGAGGAACAGACGCCATGTGCAGCCGCTCCTAACATGGAGTACAAACGCTGCTCATCCTGTATCCCTGGATTAGGAGCCCTTACAGGGTAGTATCAGCCGGGCCAGCTGAGCCCAGGTGTGCTGAGAACATGGACGAGAACCTCTACGTATGTTTTCCCACGTGACGCAGCGGAGCGTGACCTTGGCTGCACGGGTGAGTCAGTTGTTGTTTTGCTCTCTATGGATGGACATTAAAACATGGTGGCAGCGATAGCTGGATAAAATACGAACCCGTATATTGCAAAATATCGATTTTTGTGTACCTTGGAAGATAATTCAACATGGCTCAGATTCAACCTCCAGAAACTTTCAACTTCTCGACTCCCAACGAATGGCCCAAATGGAGGAAAAGATTCGAACGATACCTCGTGGTCAGTGGAATGAAGAAGAAAGAGGAGGCGGACAAGATCGATTTGTTCATGTACTTGATGGGCGACCGCGCGGATGATATATTCAGGACCTTCAAGTTCGAAAAGGAGGAAGATGCAACGAAACTTGATTCCGTCCTCAAGGCGTTCGACAGCCACTTCTGTGTCAGAAAGAATATTATCTACGAACGTGCGAAATTTAATTCAAGAATCCAAGAGGATCGGGAGCCAGTGGACGAATTCATCACTTCATTGTACAAATTGGCTGATAGTTGCGAATTTGAGGGTCTTCATGAGCAGTTGATCCGTGACCGAATAGTGGTTGGAGTGAGGGACAAAGCTTTATCTGAAAGAATGCAGTTCTCTCGAGTATAACCGACAAAGACGAGATGTTGACGAAGATTTTTGAAGCTCAACAAGAAGATACGACCCTGAAAGCAGTAGTCAACTACCTTGAGCAAAGCTGGCCAGATAAGAAGAAGATGTCACAGGCTCTGCTCTCTTATTGGCATGTCAAGGATGAACTCGGCGTTCAAAATGGACTACTGATGCGTGGCTGTCGTCTTGTTATTCCAGCAAGTATGAAACTGGAGATCCTAGATAAGTTGCACGCTGGGCACTTCGGGATTACAAAAACAAGACTTCGCGCACGTGAGACGGTATGGTGGCCTGGAATTTCGGAAGAGATCGCGGAAACAGTCAGAAAGTGCAGTGTCTGTATCCAGGAAGCCGTCTCAAAACATGAACCTTTGATACCAACCAACTTTCCTACACGACCGTGGCAAAAGATTGGAATGGATTTGTTCAAGTTCGAGAATAAGTGGTATCTAGTCGTCATTGACTATTATTCTCGCTTTCCTGAAGTGGTTCAGCTGGATCGGCTCACAGCCAGTGTGGTGGTGCGTAGTTGCAAATCCATATTTGCCCGACATGGAGTACCAGAAACTGTTGTAAGCGATAATGGGACGCAATTTGGAGCTGCTCGTGAATTTGCAAATTTCGCAAGGCAGTACGGATTCACACATGTCACTTCAAGTCCTCGATTCCCGCAGAGCAATGGGATGGCAGAAGCAGGTGTGAAAATTGCTAAGTTGATCCTCAAGAAAAATCAAGACCCATCGCTTGGACTCCTGGAGTATCGATCGACCCCTTTGGAGAACGGTTACAGCCCTGCTGAGCTTCTCATGGGACGTAAACTCCGAACGACCTTGCCAATTGCACCAGAGAATCTTAATCCAAGGTTGGTGGACTCTCAGACCCTGAAAAGAAAGGAAGGGAGAAGGAGAAAGGATATGAAATCCAGATATGATCGACGCTGCGGAGCTACGGACATGGAGGAGCTTAAACCTGTGGATCGCCTTCATTATTAATTATATTATGCATTTAAAGTTTGTAATGTATATATATATTTCAAATCTTAAAAAGGGGGATGTGCTGAGAACATGGACGAGAACCTCTACGTATGTTTTCCCACGTGACGCAGCGGAGCGTGACCTTGGCTGCACGGGTGAGTCAGTTGTTGTTTTGCTCTCTATGGATGGACATTAAAACACCAGGTTTTTTAGTGAGCTTGTTGCTGCTCCCCCTTCTCCTTTTAAATACAGGGAGGAGTTCACTAGGGTAGAGGAGGTTCACGTCCATGTAAAAGGTTGGGAGAAGAAATCTCATTTTAAAATGAAGTTGCTTCAAACCAATGAATTAAAATAGACACTCAAGTATTTATTCAATTAAACTCTAAACATAAAACACTACTGGGTTATGATTAGATAAATTTGGAATTTTGATTAGAAAAACACAAGATAATAAGTGTGTGGCGTTTTGTTAACAGAGTTGTTACAATCATCAGACTACTGTACTGAATGAGTACAGCATGTTCTTAAATAGTTAGTACTGTTATCAAGTGTGTAAACAAGATAGAAGATAAGAAGAAAATTGTTTTCTAAGAGTACCCTAAAATAAAACAAACAAAAAAACCCTTAGAAAACAAATTTCTTCTTATCTACTATCATGTTTACTAACTTAATAGCTATTCTCATTCAATACTCTTGTCAGATGATGGTAACAACAGCTGTTACTGAAATGTAACACACTATTTATTCATTTAAATTTGGTGTTATTTTTTGGCTTATCCCTAGTACACGTGGTACAGGCCATGATAATCATGGTGGGTAGAAGTAGGCGACAGCTTTTACTGTAAGTGTACCACATGTCTACACATGTAAAAAGCAGTTTGACTTTGCACTTACAAATGTGGCAGAACCCCGTTTGGTTACTTGCACTCGCTGGTGGGGTTACTACTGGGTTATTGCATCTATTTATAAGTTAATCAATGGGGGTTGGTGGAAGGATGGTCTAAACCATTGGTTTTCGACCGCAACGACCCGGGTTCGATTCCCGCTTTGGACACTTTTTTATGTTTAAAAAAATGCTCCAATGGCCCCCGATTCTTGCAAAAGTCCAACCCCACCAGCGAGTGCAAGTAACCAAACGGGGTTCTGGCACATTTGTAAGTGCAAAGTCGAACTGCTTTTTACATGTGTAGGCAAGTGGTGTATTTACAGTAAAAGCAGTCGCCTACTTCTACCCACCATGATTATCATGGCCTGTACCACGTGTACTAGGGATAAGCCAAAAAAAATTATAATAAAAAATAATTAAATCAATTTTTGGTTATTTTTAGCTTTCTTGCTGCTTATGTTGATTTTACCTTGTTTTTACAGAAGCCTTGTTTGGGTATTGTAAGAGCTGTAAACAATTCCCCCAGCTGTGGAGCTAACAGTGAAATGATGGTGCAGCAACCGCAGGTCCTCTGCCACCCTGAGCAAGTATTCCAGTATCTCCAAGAAAGGACCTGTCTTGGCCTTGGGAGGGGGAGAATGCCGCTTCCTCTTCAAAAAACGCCTTTTCCGCACACCACGCGAGCTGCCTCAGGATCCGGTGGAAGTGGGGCTGTTATTTGCTCAAGCTGTTCGTTCCATTGTCAAGGTAAATCTTCTCTTTTATCTCTTCTCTTTTTTTTTTCTTATACATTTTAATAGAAAAATTCATTTTGGCCAGTTGGAATTTTTTAAAAATAAAAATTGAACATAGATGGAAATTTTGCCTGGAGGATATTGATCCAAAGAGACAAAGGTCGCCTCTCCCGTCAAAATAGACGTCAAAACTAGATGCCATCCATTGACTGTCACCGCAACTAGCGGCCTCGGGTCGGTGACAAAGCCACAACGGTCAATGGATGGTGTCTAGGTTTGACATCTATTTTGACGGGAGAGACGACCTTTGTCTCTTTAGAAAAATTGAACAATTTCTATTAATCATAGTGTCTACTTTTTTCCCTTATCTCAAATACACCTAATACAATCCATGACAATCATGGGTAGTTAGCGACTGCCTTTTACACATATAGAAAGCAATTTGACTTTTGTACTTAAAGTTGTTGGTGGAGTTGTTACTTGTACTCACTGGTGGGTTTGAACTTATAAATAGATCAGAGACCATTGAAGCAGAAAAAAGTACTCAATGTGCTGGTTTGATCTCAGGTTGTCTTCTTCTTTCATATCTCCACTCAATCACACTAAGGTATTAAGCTTGTAAAGCTTGAGACTTTTGATGGTGTCTGCCGGGGAAGAGTAGAGCTCATCAATGGATGAGTCAATACAGTCAATAATATGTCTTGGGGTTGCAAGCTGAGAATTGCACTTAGTACATAGTGGGAAGACCTCAAGTTGTGATTGTAGAAAATCAAAAGTGTTTACGGGGGTCGGTGGAAGGATGGTCTAAACCGTTGGTTTTCAACCGCTACAACCCAGGTTCGATTCCCGCATTGGGCACTTTTTTTATGTTTAAAAAGAAAAAATGCTCCAATGGACCCCGATTCTTGCAAAAGTCCAACCCCACCAGTGAGTGCAAGTAACCGAACGGGGCTCTGGCACATTTGTAAGTGCAAAGTTGAACTGCTTTTCACATGTGTAGACATGTGGTGCACTTACAGTAAAAGCAGTCGCCTACTTCTACCCACCATGATTATCATGGCCTGTACCACGTGTACTAGGGATAAGCCAAAAAAAAATGTTTACTCCTTCTTTACCAATCCTTGGTTGAATGAATTTGCCCCCAGTGTAGGCTGTCACATGTGTGTTGTCCAGCTGGATGAGTTCCATGTCAATGAGCGGGTGGCCCTTCAGTTGGCCGGACTCCAGGCTCAAGTCCACTTTGGGGAGCCCCAGGAAGGGACTACAGATAAGTAAGTCCCAGCCTTCTAAGACAATGTGTGTAATCTTCTTTAAGGTACACTTACCAGTCTTACTTTGATTCTTAATTGTTACATATACAGAATGTAAAATTGAAGCCATTGATATTTGGGCCTTTTTCCCAATTAAGTCACTGATACAATACTACTTCAATGCTGCAAGCCATGTTTACAAAAGATACCATTCCTACCTAAGTACACCCTGCATAAGGTGTTGTTGTTGTTGTTTCTTATCCCCTTGTGTAAAGATAACACGAATTCCATGAGTTCATGCTCCTTGAGCTCTCATGGAATGGGGTATAGGGGTGCAGCTTTCGTTGATCATGGCACCATGATCCAGGCACACTTTGGTGAAAGTCTGACTTTGCCTGTAGTTTGAGGCCGTTCCTAACATGGAAGCAGACGCCTTTGCTGCCAACACTTAACATGAGTACAGACGCAGCTCCTCCGTATCCCTGGAGTGGGACCCTTGCTGAGGTCCATCAACTGGGTCAGTTGAAGTCAGGATTTTTAAAGAGGTCTACTCCTCTTCTAACAATGCTGCTGTTGGTCCGCGACTGCTTATTTGTCAGAGTTATTCTGCTTGTTTCGCAGCTGGCCTTTATATCTGAAGGTCGTTCCCCTATCAGCCACCTGGGGACGCGCCCTATAGCAGTCAGCTCTGCCAAAGTGTACATTCTTCATTAAAGTCTGGTGGTATTGCAATGCTAAGTTTGATGCTTGTTGTTTCCTTAGAGTAAGATTGTAGAGGTTCACCTCTTGTTAAACTAAAACTCTTCAAACCTCTCTGCAATCTAGTGATTATTTTTCTGGTTAGTGAATTGCTACCTCATCAGTCCTGACAAAACTCACCTGGTTACTTTTGACTATGAAACTTTGTCCGTTATGGCTTTCAATATCTTGATGTTTCCAGAAGCACATAGGGAATTATGAAATCCTCCAAATTTCCAAAGAGGTGTTGTTTTTTTTCCTTAAGGAAATTGTATTAGTAGAACATACTCCATTAGAGGAGACTCCTTCTAGAGGACATCTCTCTATGAAGAGCACTTTTCATCACCAAAATGACCCATTTTTGCTATTTTGCTACTTACAGTTAAGAGGACACCTCTAGGGGGTCGGTGGAAGGATGGTCTAAACTGTTGGTTTTTGACCGCTTTGACCCGGGTTCGATTCCTGCATTGGGCACTTTTTTTCTGATAAAAAAAAAAAATGCTCCAATGGCCCCCGGTTCTTGCAAAAGTCCAACCCCACTAGTGAGTGCAAGTAATCAAACGGGGCTCTGGCACATTTGTAAGTGATAAGTCGAACTGCTTTTCACATATGTAGTCATGTGTGTTGTGCACTTACAGTAAAAGCAGTCGCCAACTTCTACCCACCATGATTATCATGGCCTGTACCACATGTACTAGGGATAAGCAAAAAAAGAAGGACACTTCTTCCTAAAGGACACTTTTGCTCTGCAACTAGATATTCTTTTCAAAGAGGTTTTACTGTATATCATTGAGAAAGATCAATCTAATCCCAGAAAAATATTATTCAGGAATGATTTGAGGGGAAACATTTAGTGTGGACTAGTTGAAGGTTGTATATGTCTCTATAGTCCAACTGTAGAGATGTAACTAAATGGTGTGTTCCCCCAGGTACGGGGAAGTGAGCAACTTTGTCTGCCCCCGCCTGCTCCAAGCCAACCCCATGGACTGGAAACAGGAGATTTCCCGGGCCCACAAGCTGTATGGTTGCGGCAAGTCGGAGCTGGTGGCCAAGGTGTGGTACCTCACGGTGGTGATGCAGTTCCCACTCTACGGGGCCCTACAGTTTCCTGTCACTTACAAGGGCTATCTCTCCTACTGTAAGTCTACTCCCAACCTCACATCTCTCTCTTGTTCATATGCTAGCAACTTAGCCTTGTTACACTACAGTGGTGCTTACTTTATGGGGAGATTTGACAACCATCATGATTGGGTGAAGTAGAATGCCTTTGTCATTAAGACTGGGAGCACTACTCAGTGGCAGGCCGACTTAGCTCCAAAAGAAATGGCCGCCTCTGACATGAGGAACAGATGCCATGTACAGCTGCTCCTAACATGGAGTACAAACGCTGCTCATCCTGTATCCCTGGATTAGGAGCTCTTACAGGATACTATCAGCCGGGCCAACTGAGCCCAGGTTTTTTAGCAAGCTTGTTTACTGCTTCCCCTCCTCCTTTTTCATCCAGGCTTGGGATCGGCAAAGGCAGAGTTTGCTTACTCTATAATTTGTTTAGGGAAGATTTTTTCCCACTTACTGTTATTTTTGGAATGATAAGGCACAATTTGGATTATAGATTATATACACAAGGTAATAAGACCAAATCCAAATAAATAAATAGTGTGTGACATTTCAGTAACAACATTGTTACCATCTTCAAACAAAAGTACTTAATGAAAAATTTTATCACAGCATGTTTTAAATAGTTCCTGTTATCAAGTGTGTAAACAAGATAGCATATAGGTAGCATATATTAAGATCTTATTCTTATCTGCTATCTTGTTCACACAATTGATAGCAGTAACTATTTAAAACATGCCGTGGTAAAATTTCTCATTCAGTACTTTTGTCTGAAGATGGTAACAATGTTGCTACCAAAACGTCACACACTATTTATTTATTTGGTCTTATTACCTTGTGTTATTTTTGAAAGTTTAGCTGAAAGAAAATTGATCTATAAAGAGTAGGTAAAGGTTACCTCTCCTGGGTAAAAATATACTTGTGGACAAACCTTAAGGAAGTGGAAAATCTTCAATGCCCCCGGTCATCAATTTTTTATGAAGGAGACAGAGGCAATTTTTGTTCACACTTGGTTATCGCACATGTCTTTAATAAAGGTCACTGTGTATCTAATATCTTTCAGAGTTATTGTCTGAATCCTGATATACACGCTAAAAGGTACAACTTCCTTAAGTTTTGTCCATGAGTGTAGATGTCAAAAAATTGTGTCATCTCATTGTCCATCTCTCAAATAGATGGTGTATATCTTTGGATGGAGAGATAGCTTTCTTTCTTTTCTTTTGTTAAAGATCAATATTCCATAGAAAAAGAATTTGCATTTCTATTTTGGCCATGAATACAGAATTGGTTTGTCAGTGCTTTCTTCTGTCTATGCTGTTGGCAAAATAAATTTGAATCTTCTGCCTTTTGGGATGATTTCTATCCCCAAGGACAAGAAAGAAAGCTTATCCAGGCTTTCATTTGGTCTCCTTTTGTGTTAGCCATCCCATCAGGATGTTGCCTGCCCTCTACTAAAGTTGCACTCACAGTTCAAATAGGTGTTTTCCAATCATTGGGATTGACACCAAATGGCATTTCTTAAAGCCTTCCAGAATATTTTTTTTGCTTATCCCTAGTACACATGGTACAGGCCATGATAATCATGGTGGGTAGAAGTAGGCGACTGCTTTTACTGTAAGTGCACCACATGTCTACACATGTGAAAGCAGTTCGACTTTGCTCTTACAAATGTGCCAGAGCCCTGTTTAGTTACTTGCACTCGCTAGTGGGGTTGGACATTTGCAAGAATCTCGGGGGCCATTGGAGCATTTTTTTTTTTTTAATCAGAAAAAAAAATTGCTCAATACGGGAATTGAACCTGGGTCGTAGTGGTCGAAAACCAATGGTTTAGACCATCCTTCCACGGAACCCTCCAGAACTTTTATAGAACATGCAGTTATGAACACTACACATTGTTAAAAAATAATTTGGACTTAAAACTGGGGACTTTATAGAATTATGATACTATTACCAAGTTGCAATTTCAAAAATAGGTTATTATGAGGTTCTACTGTATATATATTTAAAAAATGTAAAAGAAATGGTAGATAAAGATGGCATTAAATATTTACAGCTACTGTTTTATTGCTTTCTTCTTGCACATGTACAGTTAAATAACTTGTAGTATTGGCTTTCTTGTTGGCATATACAAAGGAACACGGATATAATAACCTCCTATGTAACTACAACAGTCCCAGTTGGTTGTAACAGCCTTAAACCTTAGTCTTAAGTGATGATGTTACAGTGAGGTATTTAAAACTATAAATTATTTCTCTCACAATGAGTTTCTTTTTATTTTAAAATATAAGCTTTCAAGTGATAATCACTCTTAAACAGGCTTAATTAAAAACATTGACTGTTTCTTACAAGAAATTAAGCTTGTTTAAAAGCGATTATTGTTTAAAAGCTTGCATTTTAAAATTAAAAAAAAACTTATTGTGGGAAAAAATTTGTAGTTTTTAAATGCTTTTCACAATTTATCTTGGATAGTGAGATATATAGCTAAACCTGTCGCCCCCTCTTGGGACTCACCGGGTGCTATAGAGAGGGGGTGCTATAGACAGGTCACTTTTAATGTAAATCGCATTGTACTATGTATTTAAAATCGGGCGCTATAGAGAGGAAGGCGCTATATAGAGAGGGGGTGCTATAGACAGGTCACTTTTAATGTAAATCGCATTGTACTATGTATTTAAATTGGGCGCTATAGAGAGGAAGGTCCTATTTAGAGGGGGCGCTATAGACAGGTTTAACTGTATATTTAAAAACCAATGTGCGTTCTCTAACCAAGGTGTTGGGTGATATGAGCAGCTCACCAGTTGCTGCTAGGAGTGAACTGCGAGGGCCTGCTGATCATCAACCCAGCAGACAGAGCCATCCAGAATGCCTACCGCTACTCGGACCTGGAGTCCATCTTGGTGGACCCCACAGACGACGTTCTCATCCTCAACCTGCTGCCCAGCAAATGTCTGATGTTTGAGACCGCCCACAAGTCTGAGATTGCCCTCCTGGTGGCCAGCTACTCCCCGGGCCATGCCTCGTGGCTGCGTACCGGAGCTGGGGCCCCTGCGCGACGCGGAGGTCTGAAGCTCAGCCCTGAGGACCGGCTGAGGCTCTGCCAGGACGTGGAGCTCTGCCGCAGACAGCTGGTGGAGCGCGGGTTGCTGCATCGCCCGCAGGACCTCAATGTGGGCCTCTTCCGCACCACCTTGCGCAAGTAAATATTCCTCTGTGAACATTGTTGCTAACTTGGCTGAGTGAGAAGTTATTGTCAAACACAAAAGCTGTCCATGCCTAGTGGTTTGAGATCTTTCTAAATAGATTATTTTTGCAATGATATATATCAGATAATCTTGAATGTAATAAAGGGTAATCTTGAAGGTAAAATTGAAGAGTTTTGTGATACATAGAGAGCAGCTGTCTCTTCCGTCTAGTAACTATAGGTGGTCATCTGCTTGACAGTTTGTGTGTCACTTAATGGCATACAATCCTTGGCATCTGTTTTGATAGAAGCTATTGCTTTGTAAAATGTCAATAGGAGCGACTTTAGAGAGGGAAGTTTTGCTATTTGTTGGTTATCTAAACACTGTTTCTTGGTTACCTTTCTCATTTGGTGGAAAGCAAAAGGGCAAACTTATTATAGAGTTAATTGAGCGTTCTGCAGTTAAAAATATTATTCTTTATTATTTCTATGATAGAAAAAATAACAATAAATGGAAGAATATTTTATTTTTTATTCTTTTCTGAATATTCTCCCAGAGAATTTATATATATTTTGTGGAAACTCACACATCCTCCCATTCAGTTCCATTGAGAGCAAACGGTGTGTGGCAGACTGAAAGGAGGCAGTCTCCGAGCCAAGTCCTCCGACTACCCGGACGATGCAGCGCTGGCTTACAAGCCATCCTACTGGGCCTTTAGTAAAGTGCCTCTGACCTGCAGCCTTAGTATCATGGCGGAGCCGGAGGCTGAGAACACAGCCCTCCATATCTTCTCCTCCATCCTGGCCTACGCCGGCCTCATAGGTAACCTTGGCTCCACCTGGCTAGTGTGACCATGCTGACTGTGGTGGTGGTGGCAGAAGAGTCAGAAATGGACCACTACCAAGTGGCCCAGTCCATCCTAGACCGATGCATGAAGAAGGAGCCACTGCTCAATGAAATGTTCCTACAACTCATCAAACAGACTTCAGATCATCCTGGTAGGTGGTCTTCCTCCATTATCTATTGATTTAAAAAAAAATTGGTTATAGAATATGTATTTGGTCAATATTCTGGAAAAATAAAATAAAATTCAATGATTCGTTGATATTTATTCTAATAAATGGTGAAAGTCATTAGTGTTATTCATTTACACGTTCAAGAGATGCTTGGTTTTCCCACTATGTACTAAGTGCAATTCTCAGCCTGCAACCCCAAGACACATTATTGACTGTATTGACTCATCCATTGATGAGCTCTACTCTTCCCCGGCAGACACCATAAAAAATCTCAAGCTTTACAAGCTTGATGCCTTAGTGTGATTGAGTGGAGATAAGAAAGAAGAAGAGAGATGCTTTTTTAATCTTAATTTGACTACCACTTGATCCCATACATTTGTTCCATAAATGAGAAGAGCTGGACTCAGTGCTACACTATGTGTGCTGTAGAGCCCAGCAGCAGGGTAAACCTGCGCCACTGGCAGCTCCTGTCCCTGGGCTGCAGCGTTACCTACCCCACCGAGAGACTCATCCTGGCTTACCTCCAAGCCCACCTGCGACGTTGGTCCATGGAGCCAGTGACAGAGGAGGGCCTGTATGCCCAGTTCTGTCTGCGCTGCCTGGTACGCACCCTGGAGACCCGTGGCCGCAAATGGCCTCCCTCCCGCCACGAGATAGCCTGCACAGTGGGACGGCGACCCATCCACACCAGAGTCTACTTCCTGGACGGGCAGTTCCAGCCCATAGAGTTTGACCCCTGCGCCACAGTGGGGGAGGCTCTGGCCACCCTGCAGCGGAGGATTGGTCTGAGGCCCAATGCCATGGGCTACTCCCTCTATGAGGTGATGGACTCCACAGAACGCTGCCTCCTGCCTGAGGAGAAAATGGCCGACGCCATGTGTCTCTGGGAGAGGTGGCAGCAAGGACAGCCCAGACACAAGCAACACTTCTTCCTCTTCAAGGTTGGTCATCCTCTTTTTTTACATATTTTGGTGTCTTCTATTCCTTTTTCTTTTACATATGGGCCTCCTCTATTGCATTCTTCTTTTACATATGGGCCTCTTCTATTGCATTCTTCTTTTACATATGGGCCTCCTCTATTGCATTCTTCTTTTACATATGGGCCTCCTCTATTGCATTCTTCTTTTACATATGGGCCTCTTCTATTGCATTCTTCTTTTACATATGGGCCTCCTCTATTGCATTCTTCTTTTACATATGGGCCTCCTCTATTGCATTCTTCTTTTACATATGGGCCTCCTCTATTGCATTCTTCTTTTACATATGGGCCTCCTCTATTGCATTCTTCTTTTACATATGGGCCTCCTCTATTGCATTCTTCTTTTACATATGGGCCTCTTCTATTGCATTCTTCTTTTACATATGGGCCTCCTCTATTGCATTCTTCTTTTACATATGGGCCTCCTCTATTGCATTCTTCTTTTACATATGGGCCTCTTCTATTGCATTTTTCTTTTACATATGGGCCTCTTCTATTGCATTTTTCTTTTACATATGGGCCTCTTCTATTGCATTCTTCTTTTACATATGGGCCTCCTCTATTGCATTCTTCTTTTACATATGGGCCTCCTCTACTGCATTCTTCTTTTACATATGGGCCTCTTCTATTGCATTCTTCTTTTACATATGGGCCTCCTCTATTGCATTCTTCTTTTACATATGGGCCTCCTCTATTGCATTTTTCTTTTACATATGGGCCTCCTCTATTGCATTTTTCTTTTACATATGGGCCTCCTCTATTGCATTCTTCTTTTACATATGGGCCTCCTCTATTGCATTTTTCTTTTACATATGGGCCTCTTCTATTGCATTTTTCTTTTACATATGGGCCTCTTCTATTGCATTTTTCTTTTACATATGGGTCTCCGCTATGGCTTTCCCTTGTAATATAAGGAGAAAAAGGAAGATTATGTAATGAAGATAAGCATACTGTTATCAAATGTTGGGAGAAAATTGTACTTTATAGACAAAAGAAAGAAGAAAGATTGCAATCTAAAGAATTTTCTCTTGCTTACTACTCCCAATCAAATTCAAAAATTTTCCTCATTTTACATGTTTGAAGAGAGCATCATAAAATTTATATAATCTTGCAATGCCTATTTTTTAGGTGAATAAAAAAATGAGGCACCCTTAGTATAAGCTCATAGGGGGTATATTTTGTTTCAAGCAAATAGTAATAAGTGGAAGGTATATGCATGCCCTGTAATACCATTACTGAAATGTGCTGTACATATATATAGCAAGAAAATTGACTAGGAGGCTAATTCTTTGCATGGTCTATAGATGACATTCATTTTCATTGGGTCAACTCTCACAAGGCAACAAGACCAAATAAGTGTTATATATGTGTTGTTTAGGAAATAAGCATTTTTACCATCTTCAGACTATTATAATGGTTAACTGAGTGCACTTATTGATGCTTGACTTTGTATTTTTGTCTGAAGATGTTAACAATGATTCACCATTGTGCTTACTCCTTCACTTAGCAACTTGGCCCATTTGTTATTATTCTGCCTAATCACTCTATTAACCAGAGATGCCATTTTTACCATTGTTGTACCATGATGGAAGATTGGCTTCATGTCCATATTTTATTGGTCTATATCAAGATAATAAGTGAGACCAGAACAGGTAATCAAAAAACAAACAATATATTTTCACAAAAGGGAAGTACAGTTAAACCTGTCTATAGCACCCCCTCTTGGGACTCACCAAAATAGGGTGCTATAGAGAGGGGGTGCTATAGACAGGTTACTTTTAATGTAAAATGTTTACATTTTAATGTTTAAAATCGGGCGCTATAGAGAGGAAGGCGCTATAGACAGGTTTAACTGTATTTACAAATTTGGCCAGATATCCCAAACAACACAGAGAGAGATCTATATAAAGTAAATATTTACAAATGAAGTGCTGATGTCACGTGACTGATGATAATTGACAGAGTAGGCCAACACAGACATGACAATATCTAAAAGTCTCATCTCCCTCGTTGCCGCAATATAAAAGTTTATGGAGATTACAGGTTTTCACCCTGTGTATTGAGTTGGGTGTGTATTTAAACATTGTATACACCAGGGTGCTGCACACTTAAATGGTAGATCCACATTCCAAATAGATATTTCGCTGCAATATAAAAGTTTATGTAGATTACAAGTTTTTACCCTGTGTATTAAGTTGGGCGTGTATTACCTTGTATACACCAGGGTGTAACACTGCATTCATAAACCCCATGGTAGATCCACATTGCCAAAGTGTATAGATTTACCCAGTGGTGTGTTTAGAAACACCTGTTTGTGGACACCTACATAGACCTGACGGACAACGTGGAGAAGGAACTACTCTACCACCAGGTGGTGTACAACCTGCGCCAGGACAAGTTCCCTGTGTCTGAACAGGAGGCTGTGAGTACTGGACTATCTAGACTGTTTATACTGTAAGTGGATACATGAGTTTAGACTTAACAATCTGATCTCATGGAATGGGGTATATGTGGGTAATGTAGCTTGTCACCTGCAGCTCCAGAACACATTTTGGCTTGCATTAGATGCACTAAACAGGACCTTTGGGAGAGGCCGCTGCTCATCATAAAACAGCTCGAGGAGCATGAACTCATGGAATTCGTGTAATCTTTACACAAGGGGATAAGAAACAACAACAACAGACTTAACAATCAACCACTTGCACTCACTGGTTGGACTTTTGTTAGAAGTGTTGTGGGAGGAGTTCTTAGATGTTGTTGTTGCTGTTAGTAGCCATCAAGTCAACATTTGGTGACTATATGGGCAGATATTCTCTAATTTGATCTGTTAGTGATCATCTCTCACAGCTCATTTAGTGATCTCCCGATAACTTCTTTGACCCCTTCCAGTCAGCTCATTGAAGATCATCCTCTCTTTCTTCTTCCTTCAATTTTTTCCAACATCTTTTCTACATGTATTGACAAGATGTTATTAATTATCAAGGTAAACTCTCCTACTTTTTACATATGTAGCCCTCATATCTAATCTCAATACTTAACATGTCTGTACATGTAGGTTCAACATGAAAAGATTGAAGCAGGTAGAAACTGATCAGAAGGCAAATAAGACATAATAAATAAGAAAACATTACTTATAATTTGATTAAGACATATTAGGGTATTGTGTCCCACTTTACAATATAAGCAGTCATAAAAATTCCTACCTACTGTGATGATAATCATGGTTTTTTACCAGTGTGATACTATGATCAGTGCTGTTGATGTTACCGAGGCTATACATGCTGTTGACCACCTCTACACATGTGTGTGTAGATCATGCTGTGTGCCCTGAAGGCCCAGATAGACTGGGGGGAATGTACCAACCCGCCCCCCACAGCCAAGGAGTACCGCACCGTGATGGGAGGCTGTGTAGCCGCCCGGCTGGCCAGCAGTCTGTCTGTAGAGGCTGTGCACACCCAGCACTGTATCCTGGCTGGCATGACCGCACCCCAGAGCAAGCAGGCCTTCCTGGCCCTAGTGCAGAGCTGGCCTCTCCACAGGGCCTCTGTGTTTGAGGCCGTGCAGAGCTACACGTCACAGTGGCCTGGAGCCCTGTGGCTGGCTGTAGACCAGAGTGGCCTGCACCTGCTGGAGCCACGCACCCGCAACGTGCTGGCCTCCTGCCACTACTCTGACATTGTCAACTACACCCCCTCCCTGAGCTCCCTCATGGTGGTGACTGGGGCTGCAGGGCGCAAGGCCTCCAAGTACATCTTCACCACCTCCCAGGTAAGTGGTGTGCTGGTTGAATCTCATGAAAGTATCTCTTCTTCTTAAAGCCTATAGAGCTTGAGATGATATCTGATGAGGATGAGTAGAGCTCATCAAAGGAGATTTGATATCTATAATGATTGGATGAAGTAGAATGCATCAACTTTTGTCATTAAGACTGGGAGCACTACTCATTAGAAGGCCAACTTAGCTCCAATATGAAATGGCCGCCTCTGGCATGTACAGCTGCTCCTAACATTGAGTACAGACTCATCCTATATCCCTGGATCAGGAGCCATTACAGGGTATTATCAGCAAGGCCAGCTTAGCCCAGATGTTTTAACAAGCTTGTTACTGCTCCCCCTCCTCCTTTTTCATCCTTGGGACCAACAAAGGTGGAGTTATGAAAATATCTGACAAACCACTTATTTTATTGTAGACCTTTGAGTTCCACAAGGTATTAAGGCCACAAATCTCCAAATTAATAAATAATTTGTGATATTCTGGCAACAGTATTGTTACCACATTTATTAATTTGGATTTCATTATTACCTTTTGCTTCTAATTTATAATCCAAATTGTGTGTATGTACCTTATCAGACCTTTGCCTTATTTTTATATCTTTATTTTTTTTTGGATGGTTTTATCCCTTTCACACTTTTCTTTATATATTTCTTGATGAAACTTTAGAAGAATATCCATGATACTAAATTTATTCTTGGTCTCCATTGATATATATATATATATATATATATATATTCTTTCAAAAGTGTTTCCCATTTCTCATCAGCCATCAGATCTAGGTATTCTTCTCCACAAAATAGTCCGCAGGTTCCAGCCCTAAAATGTGTTGCACAGGCCCCACAGATTGCCCAACTCATCCGAGACTACACCCGCGTACTTGCTGCCCGTAAAACTGAGGCTGCAGCAGCCCACCGAAAGAAACCCGCCTCTGCTAGTCGGCCAACCAGCATCCTCTACAAGGCTCCGCCTCCAACCTTGCATTGTTGACTCCGCCTCCCTGGTAATGTAACAAACCCCGCCTCCAACTCTGCAACTCCGCCCCTAACTCTGCATTGTTGACTCCGCCCCCTTCCAGTACTTAAACCCCACCTTCCTTCCTTCCTTTCAGAGAAAGTCTTAGAACCTTTTTTTTTTTTTAATTTTTCATTTTTTAAAGTTTGCGTTTATTTTTTGTTGTTTTTACAACACACAATTGCCAAGTTGGTTTTTTTAAATATATATATTATATAATACATAATATATTATAAATATTTATACATATATATATACCTCCTCCCCTATATCCCCATCCCCCTTTACTTAAAAAAAAAACATTTTTCATATGCATTTATTTTTTAACAAATTTTATAACTTTTTTATTATTATGTTTTTTTTTTTAGTGCCAATTTTTAAAGAAACTTGCTATACTAGTTCTTCCTCTTACCTTATACAAACTTTTTCTTTCGCCCTTTTTCCTTTTAAATTCTTTTTTATAAAAAAATGAAATTTATGAAAAAAAAAGTTTTTGAAACCTATACTTCTTAACTTAAACTGCTTTTATATCAAAAACACTTTTTTAATGGAAAAAAAAGTGGTGCTAAAATTTGATGAAATCTATTGTAAGCTGCAGTTTTTATCCCATTTTTTCATTTTGAAAAAATAAACTTAATTTTTTTTTAATACTCTTTTTATTATTATTTATATGTAGAGTAAAACAAGACCAAATCAAAATACAGTAATATCTCTTCTATTATAGTCTTAAAGAAAACAAGGTATTAAGATTGATAAGGCACAATTTGGATTATAGATTATAAACACAAGGTAATAAGATCAAATCCAAATAAATAAATAGTGTGTGACGTTTCGATAACAGCGTTGTTACCATCTTCAGATAAAAGTACTTATTGATGGAAACAACGCTGTTACCGAAATATCACACACTATTTATTTATTTGGATTTGGTCTTATTACCTTGTGTTTAAGGTATTAAGATTATAATTACAAGGTAATAAGACCAAATAAATTAAGTGTGTGATATTTCAGTAACAGTGTTGTTACTATCTAAAGACATATCACCAGATTGATGATGGTAACAATGCTGTTACTGAAACATCACACACTATGTATTTATTTGGTTTTATTACCTTGTAGTTATAATCTATTAATCCAAATTGTACTTTATCAAGGTAATAAGATGAAAACATGCTTTTCCAGGGAAAAATCTCTTGTGGCATGAAAGCTTCTTCTATAGGAGAAAACATGGTATAACAAATCTGGCCAATAGAACACAAGTTATAATCAAATACTATAGTTTCATAAAAATGTGGTAGAAATGACATTTTTTTTTATATTCAATTTTATAAAAGTATTATACAAATGGAGACAAATTTTTAAAAACAAATCAAATAAGAGAACAAATTTAGATGTCTGAACTATTGAAAGCAAGGACACTATAGTGACACTATGACACCGTAGTGACACTATGACACCATAGTGACACTGTGACACTGTAGTGACACTATGACACCGTAGTGACACTATGACACCGTAGTGACACTATGACACCATAGTGACACTATGACACCGTAGTGACACTATGACACCATAGTGACACTATGACACCATAGTGACACTATGACACCATAGTGAAATATAAAGGAACTTATCTCTAGAAAGCTTGATGTTTTCACCTTAATATATTGATTGAGACAAGGGAGTGTTTTATTGAATTGTGTATAATAAGATCAAATCTACAAATTAATAAATATCATGAGATGGTACCAGCATTGTTTACCTTGTGTTTCTAATCTCTATTCCAAGTTGTACCTCATCTATCCAAGAGGACTGAGTTTAAGCCTCTCCGCATACTTGCTCAGACTGACTAGAGTTAGGCCTAGTTAGCACTGCTGGTTAGGCTGAGGTGATCATTGTGGAATTGTGTGAATCGTGAAAATCAAAATTGTAAGTTTTTTTTTTTTAATTATGATTGTAATGCAATCTCCTCTGATTCAACGCCTTTTTAAAATCTCTCTCTCTCCTCCCATAATCAAATTATTCACACTCTTTAACTCACTTATAATTCAATACTTTTTTTCCTTGGAAGAATTATATAATTAAATATGTTCAAGTCTGTAACTGTGTTATGTACTAATTCAACATGCTTCTACCCACCATGATTATCATGGCCTGTACCATGTGTACTAGGGATAAGCAAAAAAAAACTATTTCAAAATATTGCCAAATTTCAAGGTAACAAGGCTAATAAATTGTATGTGACATTTTGGTAATAACACTTACAGAAACATCACGTACAATTTATGGATTTGGTATTGTTGTTACCTTAGGTTTTTAAT
This sequence comes from Cordylochernes scorpioides, assembly GCA_030710605.1. Classification (NCBI taxonomy): domain Eukaryota; kingdom Metazoa; phylum Arthropoda; class Arachnida; order Pseudoscorpiones; family Chernetidae; genus Cordylochernes; species Cordylochernes scorpioides. Next base: position 21,136,111 of record CP092865.1, read on the forward strand.
CTATAATCCAAATTGCACCTTATCAAATTGCCTGAAATGTATCCTAAAATTTTGTCTTAATTCAAATATAGTCTAATCTAGCTTAGTTCTTAAAAGTATTACACATCACCTTAGATGCATATTATAAAATATCTAAAAAATAATAACTAATGTAATATAAGAAACTGACATTTGAAATTTATTGAGATTTGAAAAAACAAGCACCATTATCCTGTAACAGATGGTTAAGGTAAGAAGTAACTGTCTACTGTGATGTTTGTCTTGTCTAATGACATCTGCCTGTAGGATAGAAATCCAGGAAAGGTTAATAATAGAAGTTGTGGTTTGGAATATCTCTTGGCCTTAAATAAAGGGGAAAACTACTAAATGTAGGCTGTAATAGAGGGAGTTTTACAGTGATAGACTGGGTGATGTTTCAGTAACAGCATTGCTCCTAGACTAGACTGTAGTGAGGAAACTTTCACTCTGCACTCAGTGCTTCAAAATTTGGGTAGCTTCATGTAGGGTCTTGATTATGGTTAAATAAATCTTGTGTTGATTTAAAGAACCTTAAGTACATTCTGTGAAAGTCCAAATTTACTCCAGTTGAAGTCACTACTAACACGGAGAACACATTTTTCTGCTTACCTTGATATTGGAGTACTGTTGGTTGGTAATGCTTGCTTTTAATGGGGGGACACTTCATTTCTATTGAGATATTAATTTCCTATTGAGATTTTGTGGCTTTTTAGAAGTCTGGCCCCCCACTGTAGCCTAGCCTCACTTTGGCATAAATAAGAGTTGTGTTATTACAATACCAAATTTTGCTCAACTCTTATACCCTATCTCTCTGTAAGTTTCAGTCTCACTGGGTACAGGATTAAAACCCTCTATTAAGGTCTTCAAGGAGGATTGAAATCTTATCAAGGTTGCCTTAATAAAAAATATTGCTTCTTAATGAAAAAATGAAAAGAGTTGAGATCTCTGGTAATCTTAACCTTTTTCTACTGATTGCATTCCTTTGCTTGATTTTGAGCCTCTCTAACATCACACTCTAGCAAGATCTTAACTTCAGCAACACAATAGATGCAATCGGCATTTCAACTCTATTTGATGGTATCAGGGAAAGTAAACATTGTGTTTCCTAGTTGTGTAAAAGACTGCAGTTTTGATAGAAATACATTATTTTACTTAGAGATTACACTCTGTTGAATGATGGTACTTGGAGCAAGTTCATAGTACTCAGTACTACTAGCTAACACCATGTGCTAATGTGTACAGCATTTCATATTAAAACTTTTTTCTTGTTCGACAAGTGGTATGTTTGTCTTTTTCAAGACAATGATTCATTGCATACCACTGCTCAAAGTTAAAAGTTTTATGTAGATCCAAAATATACCTTATACAGAAGAACTACCTCCCTATAAAGGAAACCTAATTGCAGAACCAAAGTGTTCTTTAAGGAGAGGTGTTCTCTTATCAGAGAGTTGCTAAATAGTAAAAAATGGTAATTTTTTAAATGATAACTGTCCTTTGTAGAGAGGTGTCCTCTAGCGTGAGTGTCCTCTCATGGAGGTTCTTTTGTACTACATGATTCTCCAATATTAATACACCCTACAGTTGAACATCCAATAAAATGGTAATTTTATAAAAGAGGTGTCCTCTAGCGTGAACATCCTCTCATGGAGGCTCTATTGTATATTGAAAAAGGAAAACAATAATAAACATCTAAGGAATTAGCCTCTCTATTCTGATATGTGGAGCAAAGAGTAGAGAAGCAAAGCTGTCACTGAAACCTCACTTGTCAACTACTTATATAGAAATACAAGGGAATAAGAACAAATTAATAAATTATTTGTGAGATCTTGGTAACAGCGTTGTTACAAGGAAGTCACACATTTATTTATTTGGTCTTGTTCACTTGTTTCTAATCTATACTATCTAATCTATATCTGTATCGTAACTTATTTAGATTTGGTCTTGTTTTACTCTACAAATGTTTCCCTTCAAATTGTACATTATTTTGGTTTTTATGTTTATTTTTTATAAAGGGATTATTTTTTAAATAAATCGCCTCTGTGATTCATTTTATTTTTTGAAATATTATTTGACAATAAAAAATTTTAAAAAATTTCATCTGAAGATCAAATCTTTTTTTTTTTTGTTTGTTTATATATAACCATGGTTGTTGATATCCGTTTTTTTTTTTTTTTGCATTTTTATTCAAAGGAATATATTATTGCCAAATAAATAGTATTTTTGTTATATTTATTATTTATATTGTATAATTTATATATGGAATTTTTTTTTTTTTTAATGGTAGAAATAGACATCTAAGTGAGATTTTATTAAGAAATTAAATCTCAAGAAGTGTGTTATTTATTTTATTTTTTACAACAAACAAACTTGTAAATAGTTCACCATTGTATTATTTTTTTGTTTGTTTATCAAGTACGCACACAACAATGGTTTTTTTCTTTTTAATATATCATTTTTAAAAAATACTTTTTGAGATTTTTTGCCTTTTTTTTTTTTCTTTGAGCTTCCTTCCCGATTGTCCAGTGTCGAAATAATAAAAACAAAACATTTTAAAAAATAAAAGTTGTGTTTATTTTTTTACTTCAAATTTAGACTACAAGGTTTTTTTTTACAAACTTATATGTGGAAATGCCTTTATATTATAAGTTTGTGAAAGATGTTAACATGAAGAAACCTCTTTTGTTTAAAATTACATCTTGTTTATCACTCCTGTATAAGTGGGGATAAAAGAATGTTCCAAAACACCAGCTCTGGCCAATTCAGACAAGCAAGCTTGCGAGATGGTAAGACCAATTTTAGACAAAAATACATCAAAATTTGTGGAAGAAGATATTCCAAGAGGGCAGCACCTGGTATTTTAGCTAAACCTCAATCTATTAACATCCCCAGCTATATTTGGCAAATTCGACTAATTTCATGACTTCTCTCATAGGTGGATGAGAGGGTAACACGCTCGATTCCCGACAGTCATGAACCGGGATTGAATCCTGCGTTAAAAATTGTTTAATATGTGTGAATAACCTTCACATATTATTCATTGTTTCAATTATCATGAACTAGGTTGCTCTTGCTGAGCGGTACCTATTAATGTGATTTGAACCAGAGATTCTCTCATAGAATGTTGTAAAACTATATCTTTAGAAAAAACGTATCATTAAATGGAAGATAGGTATCTTTTATTTGTAAACGTTACGAGCTTTCGGGCAAACGCCCTTCTACAGAACCTGTAGAAGGGCGTTTGCCCGAAAGCTCGTAACGTTTACAAATAAAAGATACCTATCTTCCATTTAATGATACGTTTTTTCTAAAGCTGTACACCGGAAGAGTTTTAAGTTTTACTATTAAAACTATATCTACCCCTGGAATAATGGGGGCTATAGCCTTATACCATGGTATACTGATTGATGGCTTTAGTCTGAATTTTCCAAAACTGGTGTTATTGTACATTAACCTTTCTTAAAGTTTCTATTTAGTTCCAAGCAAAAATGTCTACCCACAACAAGGTTGATTCTCCTAAGACAGGTTGAATAAAATTGGTTATTCTTATGCAAATTTATTGCAAAGGTAAATTTATATGCAAATATATTCAACACATTTAGCCTCTTTAGGGGTTCAAAAATTTAGACATAAACCTGTAAGATAGGGTCAGATATCTAAAAAAATTAATGGAAAAACAAATTGTACCCACTAAAATCTGACTATTAAGACAAGAAACTCCCAAAACAGGTTTTACTATTAATTAATCAATATAAAAAAGTTTGGTACCTGCAGCTCCAGAACACATTTAGGCTTGCATTAGATGCACTAAACAGGACCTTTGGGAGAGGCCGCTGCTCATCATAAAACAGCTCGAGGAGTATGAACTCATGGAATTCGTGTAATCTTTACACATGGGGATAAGAAACAACAACAACAATTAATATACAAATATAATAAAAGAGACAATACCCACTTATATTCAAATAAAAAATTCCTCTTTATTATATATTCACTCTAAAATTTAAAACATTATTAAAATCTAATAATAATAGTAAAATCATAATAAATTTGCATATGCACACATGTTAAAAGCACAAAAGGAAACTGTAATTTTAGTACATCTCCAAAAAAAAAATTACATAATTTGAAAAAAAAAAAATTATATATATTTATCCAAAAATATAATTGATATTTAAAAAAAAAAAGGGTAAAACAAAGTAAAATATCATCTTATACATATAGATAATCTAAATATATATAAACATATATACAACATATATGAATATGCATAAAGAATGATATACAAAAGAGGCACAAAAAATAAAATTTTAAAACTTCAAAATACTATACAAAGAATGGTATAATGATCACAAAAAATCTCAAATGTAGAAAAATACCTTTTTCAAGTACAAAACCTGTTTTTAACAGCAACTAAGAGATGTTTACAAAGAGTTTAGCGAAGGAACAGAATAATATAGTAAAATGAATACAATGAAAGGATATCTTTTAAATATGTAAATAAATGTTACTTGATAGCTTACTACCATCTATCAAGAAAAATTGAATCTCTGATAATATTAAACACAAGGTAATAAGACCAAATACAAATAAATAGTGTGTGACGTTTCGGTAACAGTGTTTTTACCATCATCAGACAAAAGTACTGAAGTACTATCATTGGTTTATATTCTATAATCCAAATTGTGCCTATAGAGTTGACTCCTTGTGTGAAATATAAAGAAAAAAATTAATAACTTATACATTTCAGGCTGTTGGTACTCATCAGTGCTGTTTAAGGTTGTACATTCAAGACTTAGCTAAGGGGGGGAAGCTTCATTGCATCTTTTTTTTTTATGAAGTGGATAATTAATGCTAGATATAGGTCAACTCTGGAAAATAAACAGATTGTAACATATTATTAACTGTATTGACTCATCCATTGATGAACTCTACTCTTCCCCAGCAGACACCATCAAAAGTCTCAAGCTTTACAAACTTGATACCTTAATATGATTGAGTGGAGATAAGAAAGAAGAAGAACAGATCGTTGATATGAAAAATAGTAAAAAAGTGAAATTGTACTGGTATCAGTTGATTAAATTAAGGGGAAAAAAAAGACATCTCCTGATTGTGCAACTAAAAGTTGCTGATGGCTTGCGACATCTATTGGAATAAATATCAACTCATTGATTTTTAGAAGAAAAGAACACATTATTGACTGTATTGACTCATCCATTGATGAACTCTACTCTTCCCCGGCAGACACCATCAAAAGTCTCATGCTTTACAAGCTTGACACCCTGATATGATTGAGTGGAGATAAGAAAGAAGAAGAGAAGAATATGGCCACATCAACCAATGATTTTTTTTAACTCCCAAAGTTTCAATGACTTGCTATCACTCTCCTCATGGAAATTGGCAGAATATCTTTTCCTGATTAATCAAGAAAATCTAACCTGTGTTTCGGGCTATTAGCCCTCATCAGCATGGTGCAAGCTGTATCTATAGTGATCAAAGATGGCAGCATCAGCAACATTCAGTTACACATTTCATTATTATAAAACTATTTTAGAGGCGTAATATTCTTTTTAAAATAAAACAATTTCTACTGTCCTTACTGCGATGGAAAAATTAAAGGGAGGGCCTGGCTGATGAGCCAGGCCCTCCCTTTAATTTTTCCATCGCAGTAAGGACAGTAGAAATTGTTTTATTTTAAAAAGAATATTACGCCTCTAAAAAGAATATTACGCCTCTAAAATAGTTTTATAATTTGATAACAGATGGCGCTCTAGTACATCGTAACATTTCATTATATTCTATTATAGGGAAGGATACAGAGAGGTAAAATTGGTGGGAAATATTTGGAATTTTCTCACAAGTGGTTCAAGTACATGTGATAAGTAGCAGCTACTGGACAACAAGTCAGCTCCAGATACATCAATGTAACCACACAGTAACTGTACCCTGTCTTGGAAGTTCCATAATTTGTGGTTCCAAGCGAAAATACACTTGCAAGACAGGTTGAATACTTAAGATGGGGGTTGAATAATATTTCTGTAAAAAAATACACATCGGCCAGTTAGTTTTATTTTCTCAACGTTTCAACAAAAATTTTTGTCTTCATCAAATGCTTTATTATTTCTCTTGACAAAGAGAAAATATTTTTGTTGAAACATTGAGAAAATAAAACTCTAACTGACCGATGTGTCTTATTTTTTTACAGAAATATGAATGCCGGCCAGGCAACCTCTATCTTGAATAAAATTGGTTTCAATAAACCTAAAACTATTCCTTCTTATGCAAATTCAATTATGGTCTTAATATAGGATATTTAACATATTTAGTCTTTAGGGGGCTTAAAATATTTAGAAGTGAACATGTTAGAAAGTGTCAGATGTCTAAGAAAACTAAATTAATAGAAAAACAAATGGTTCCCACTAAAAAATCTTACTCCTAAGACAGGAAAACTCCCAAAACAGGTTTTTTACAGTATATGCAATTTCGTGGCAAGTCTACAAATAATTTTAAAAAAAGTGCAAAAAGAGGGTTCTATAATACATTTTAATATCTCCCATTAGAACAAGGTAAATGACTGCAGCAATCAGGATGCTTAAACACAGTAAGACCAGAAAGAATTTAAAAATTGACAGTATTGTATTCAATCGTAACTTTTTTTAAGGCCACTGATTTTGACCTGAAATTGGTAAATTTGGGCCATACAACTTTTTTTTTTTAAATCTAACTAGAAAGTACTTTGGTTAATGAGTAGGAAAATGCAAGGAAAAAAATTATCAATACTAATTTTTTTCCTGAATAAAAGACAAAAAAAAAAGTATATTATAATGAAAAATTTATAATCCTATATGTATATATGTTTTTTTTTATAAAATAGAATATGTATTTAATTCAATCAAAAGAGATTATTATTTTCAATATTTTTTCAACTCTGCACAAATTCCCCTCATTGGGCATGCATGAGAATCTTGTTCTTTTTGTTCAATGGGGTTTAAGGGTTTGTATCAATGGGGATTCCAGCCACTAGGCTATGTTAAGTCTGAAGACATTGGGCGAAAGAAAGGAGCTCTTCCTAAAGAAAGGTTTTTTAAGAAAGTTGCACACAAACTCCAAGAACTGGTGTGGAGACTGGAACAAGTCCCACCAAGTCTGAAGTTTCGTAGATTTTGGTTATAGGAATCCAGGGTTACATCAAGAGTTGGAATCAAATTGTCTTATCATCTTTCCTCAGTTTTCTATGTGCAACAATATTTTCTTGTATAAAATGGAGGAAGGGGGAAAGAGAGGCCAAAAATATTTCAAATATATTTCTTAATTGAAACGATGCTACAGAAAGAAATGGCAAAGCCTCTTAAGAATCTAAAACCACCTATGAACCACAATACAAAATATAACACCAACAGTGATCACTGAGTGAAATACTGTGCCCATTCGAATGGCTCTATCAGCATACTCGAAGACTTTGGTTATACGGATCCAGGGTTACATCAAGAGAGTTGGGATCAAATTGTCTTATCATCTTTCCTCAGTTTTCTATGTGCAACAATATTTTCTGCTGTAAAATGGAGGAAAGGGGGAAAAGAGACCAAAAATATTTCAAACAAATCTTTGGTTTCTTAATTGAAACGATGATGCTACAGAAAGAAAATGGCAATGCGCCCTAAGAATCATGAACTATATGAACCACAATACAAAAATATGGCGTCAAAAACGATTACTGAGTGAATAAGGCTTGATACCCTAATATGATTGAGTGGAGATAAGAAGACTGAGTGAAATACTATGTCCATTCAAATGGCTCTGTTGGCATACACTCCATTAGCTTGCTTTGGAATGGCCCTGTAATGAAGAAATGTTAACATAAGCATTGTTTGCTACATAAACAGTTAAATAGGCTGTGTGATACCTATAGGTAAAAAGTAGACTAACCTTAAATTTGATAATAGTTTTAAAAAATCTCTCTGAATATATTTAAACCAATTTAAATAACAAATCGTCACTTATAGTTTTACATTCTTAAGAAAGAGCTCCTTTTCAAACTTTGAAAATACTGGATAAACCCACACACCAGTTAGATAACTATATAAATACCAACATCAAACAGGTTAACCACTTACAACAGGTTTTACTCAAATATTTCTTTAAAGAAAAAAAACATCAATTTAAACAACTAATCTTTATTTATATATGAAAATTCAAAACTATTTTAGACGCGTATGATTATTTTTGAAATTAAACAATTTCTACTGTCCTTACTGCAATTGAAAAATTAATGGGAAGGCCTGGCTCATCAGTGGTGAACCCTCCAGGACCTGCTGGGAGGGGTTCACCACTGATGAGCCAGGGGTCCTCCCATTAATTTTTTTTTTTTTCAATTGTAGTAAGGGCAGTAGAAATTGTTTAATTTCAAAAATAATCATACGCGTCTAAAATAGTTTCAAATTTTCAAAACAGATGGTGCGCTAGTGTATCATAATATAAACTTCAGTTAAATATATTATAGGTAGGTATAGTTATATAGAATATGCTATATTGTGTATACACACATACATATTTCCTCTATTAATAACAAAATTTTAAAAAAGAAACAATATATAACAAAAAAACATGGGTAGTAATGGCAGTTATATATAACAATTTTATAATAGAGAATTTTTTACAAGTTAAAAAACATTTGTTATACAAAAATAAATGTCGTCCATTCTCTATTCTAAAGATGGACAGATTTTAGATATATGGTCCCTTCAAAATCAACAATTTTTATCATTTCATCTATTAATGTCATATATATGGCAAAATATAATGTTCTATAGAATATTTATATAATATCCCTATTAAGATAGTGTGATATGGTCATTTATATTTCAATAAAAATACTTCCTCCCAGAGCAACTAGAAAAAGGAAGAGGGGGAGCAGTAACAAGCTCACTAAAAAACCTGGGTTCAGCTGGCCCGGCTGATAGTACCCTGTAAGGGCTCCTAATCCAGGGATACAGGATGAGCAGCGTTTGTACTCCATATTAGGAGTGGCTGCACATGGTGTCTTTTCCTCATGTCAGAGGCAGCCATTTCTTTTGGAGCTAAGTCGGCCTGCCACTGAGTAGTGCTCCCAGTCTAAATGACAAAGGCAGACTACTTCATCCAGTGTGGAGATAAGAAAGAAGAAGACAACTACACAGAAGAACATGAGAGGACATTCCAGCTAGAGAGAACACCTCTCTACAAAGGATAGTTTTCATTACCAAAATACTTACTTTAGCTCTACAACTACCCCCCCTTTTACAGAAAGGTATTACAAATAAAAATTCTCTGTGCAAAAGAAAGAGTGAGATGGATCAAATTAGATAATGAATTAACCCCAGGACCATATAAATCCTTCCCCAAAATAAGTAGTAATTGATATGCAAGACATTTCAGTATATAGTAAAAATTGTTGTTACCAATAGTTAAACCTCTTTGTTAAAGTTCATTTGTTAACATTTACTTCTCATTGTTATAAAACCAAAATTTTAAAAATATATATACACCTATCCCCCGATTTACACGGTACTTGTTTTACATGTTTTCGCTTTTACACGGTTTTCCAAATAAGTTTTTTTTTTGTTTTTATCGCACTATACTAAATGCTACTGTGATTGAACACATGCGCTGTGTACACATCTCACGAGGAATCCCGAGCTTATGTGCTGACTTGCTGCACATGCACACTGTGTCTGTATTTCTTCGCATAAAAATTTTGCGAAAATTAATAATTTTCGATTTACACGTTTTTCTCAGGAACGTATCTACCGTGTAAATCGGGGGATAGGTGTATATATTTATTTTCAAATCTCTTTCAATTTACCAAAAAAATAGGTATATATATGTACTGCATATAAAATAACACTTAAAAAAACAAAAAAACAACTATATTCTTAAAATTGTTTAAAAAATATTTTGATCAAAAGTAAAATATGTGTATATATTTATAAAAAATAAAGCTAAAAATCTCTATATGAAAGAAACATAAAATAATGATCACTATAATAACAAAGCAGTTTAAAAAGCTTTGAGTGAAAAAGAGAGTGTGGAGGGAATATTGACTTTAAAATACTATTTCTCATTGGTGTAAGCTAGAGTGCAATCATTGTGATATATATCTAGACCAGGGGTTGGTAAACTGCAGCTTGTGAGTCACATGCGGCTCTTTGGAAGTGAAACTGCGTCTCTTTATAGTAGTTCCATATGTAAATATTATTTATACAAGTACTGTTTATTAACACAAGGTAATAAGACCAAATCCAAATAAATAAATAGCTTGTGACATTTCGTTAACAGCATTGTTACCATCTTCATACAAAAGTACTGAATTTATAATCAAGTACTGAAGTACTGGATTCAGTACTTTTGTCTGAAGATGGTAACAACACTGTTACCGAAACGTCACATACTATTTATTTGGATTTGGTCTTATTACCTTGTGTTTATAATCTATAATCCAAATTGTGCCTTTATCAAGTACTGTTTATTGTTGGCAAGAAAAAATTTTTGTGGCTCTTTAACAAACTTTAAAATTTTGTAAATTGTAATTTTTGATTCTTCTGACTTAAAAGTTTGCTGTTTCCTGATCTAGACAATGGACTGTACAACATTCAAAAATGTGATCATATCAAAAAATAATGAGAGGAGGAGGAGACAACTGCCTCTATTCTGTGGTAGCCGGTAAGACAACAGGATGGATGTGCGAGGAATAGTTAAATGTGTAGTTAAGTACGAGGTGTGTGAAGATGGCAGTGTGTGATGTGCTGAGAGAGAATTTACACCTCCGTGAACATGGTAACCCTTTCAATATGGAGGAAACGGAACACCATGGGAGCGGTGGAGCACATGACAAACCCAATGGCCAGGTAGGTGAGAAACTTGATGGGAAGTTCTACGGTTGCGCGACGGCGAGTCTGGCGGTCATTGGGATCTAGCCGGTGCCAGGAACACAGGAGAGCGAAGCCTATGGATTTGACAAAGGCTCGGGTGGCCATGATGCAGAGAATGCCAATAGAAGCCCTAAGGCCCGCGAGGCCAAGCACCCGATAGCCAGGCCACAGGATCCTATAGGGAGGAGGCAGGCCTGGGCCACGTATGATCCCCAGCTGGAAGTTGAGCCAGGAGCCTAGCTGTACACCAGCTGCTGTGCCAATGATGACGGTAGTGTCGCCCCGTGCCGGACTCCAATGAGGACTCTTGGGGTAGATGAACGCCAGCACGGTGAGCACCAGGTTGGAGAAGACTGGAGAGTACGCCCAGGAGATCTGGTAGTAGTCCAGCACATCCACCAGTGGCACAATCACACCCATCAAGATGGTTGACAGTGCAAGCCCCGCTAACACATCCTGCAACAACAACATTCTTTATCCTAGTAACCTGTATTGATTCATCCATTGATGAGCTCTACTCATCCCCAGCAGACACCATCAAAAGTCTCAAGCTTTACAAGCTTGACACCCTAATATGATTGAGTGGAGATAAGAAAGAAGACAATATCTTAGTAATAGGCCTTTATGGGAATTGGTTGAAAAAGAGCATTGTTCAAATTGCAAGTATTTCTATGCATTTCTACTGTCCTCAAAGCTTATGTCCAAATGCTTTGGCACATTGATTTTTTTTTTTCAAACATGGCTAAAAGGCATTTGATCAAAATAGTCCAACTTCCATAATTCAACTCTTTAAGGGAACAGTTCTTTCAGTTGAAATAAAGTTGGTGCTGTGAATTATAGTTGGTTAAATAAAAATAAATAGGCCGATTGGAGATTTTGAAAAATTGTTGAATTAAAGCAAGTGTTGAATGAAATAGGCTATACTGTCTAAGAAAAGTTTGTAATACAAGGTAATAAGACCAAATCCAAATAAATAAATAATGTGTGGCATTTCATCAACAACGTAGGAGACACCGGTTATGTAAATTTCTTTTTTTTTTTTTGCTTATTCATTCAGAAGATTTACATATTTGTAAATATAATTCTGTATATAAGGATGTGTAAGTTTAATAAAGGTGTGTCAGTTATAAATCGGGTGTTGGTGAATTATTAGTGTCATCAGTGTCTTGTGGGCACTTTTAAAGAAGCAAATAGCCTTCGGTTGGAGACCAGAAGAAGTCTGGCAAGAAGATACAGTCAAGCTCTGCCACAACTATTTAGATAAGGCCAGACATATCCAGGATGCAGCAAGCTTTCCGAGCTTTGTAAGTGAGGCAGTGATCGTATCCGAAACAAATGTTGTTACCGAAACATCATACACTATTTATTTGGTCTTATTATCTTGTATTAATAATCAATAATCCAAATTGTGTTTTATCATAGATATTATCTTGTAGTTCTGATCTATAATTCAAATTGTGCCTTATCAAAAGTTTGTGTAAATTTTGGGAAAGAAAGAGAGGGCGGAGTAGAGACTGAAAAATTTCCAGGTTCCCAGTGAGTTCCAATTACTGGACACACACCCACCCACCCCTAGCTTGTTATCTTCCTTACTTATCTCTGTCGACAATGCTACATTACACTTCAAACAATATGATAAGATCACTTACACGCAAACACCATATCACTGTTGAATTTTCACTGTTTTATACTGGAGATAACTTTTTTAACATTCCAACTTATTTTTCTCAGAAGTAGCTGTATCTCTTATAGTAACAGTTCCATAATAGAAACAAAAAACAATAATATGGTAAAATTTGGATTAAAGATTATAGAAACACAATGTAACAAACCAAATCCAACTAAATGAATTATATGTGATGGTAGAACAAAATGTTGTTACTGAAATGTTACATATAATTTATTCAGATTTTATTTTATTATTACAGAAGCACGAAGTCTATCAGACTATTGTGCTATATTAGAATTATTTACATATACATATCTTTAATTATTTACACGATGAATTTAGTAGTGATTTATAAATCTGTGTACAAATAGCTCTAAGTGGAATCTAGTGGACATGGCATCTGCCTGGTAAGCGGAACACTGTGGGTTCGATTCCCATCCCTGGACACTTTTATTCTTCCGTTTATCATTACTCTTCACAATTCATCCTTTCATACTTCATCTCTAAGGTTAGAAATAATCGTTATTTCTCCTTAAAAATAAATTTCGATTTTTCCTTTAAAAGAAACACATGCGGGATAATTTTCAAATGTCGTTTTACAAATAGCTCTAAACTTGCCAAAGTTTTCATAAGATTGAGTATATAGAGAAAGATGATTTGGCATTATGTCAAAGTAAGCAAGTACAATTTAGTTAGTCAAAGGGCAAGCTAACTAAAGATGCTCTGGTGTTTCAACATCTAGATAGCATCCACATGTTGAATCATTTATAATTTGTTCAGATTTGTTCATTACTTCTGTCTGAAGACGGTAACAATGCTGTTACCAACATATATTGTGTATAATTTGCTTATTTAGATTTGTCGTTTTGTAACCTTTAATTCAAATTAATCACTAAATTTTCACATGTAGTAAACACATTTGTGTTAAATGAACTAACTGATGATAATTCAAGGTGTTGGGTTACTGGAGATGTGAGCTGCTGGGAACAATATTGTGGACTGTCACAGATGACAGGGGGTTGGTGGAAGGATGGTCTAAACCATTGGTTTTCGACCGCTACGACCCGGTATCGATTCCCGCATTGGGCACTTTTTTCTAATTAGAAAACAAAATGGTCCAATGGCCCCCAATTCTTGCAAAAGTCCAACCCCACCAGCGAGTGCAAGTAACAAAACGGGGCTCTGGAACATTTGTAATTGCAAAGTTGAACTGCTTTTCACATGTGTAGACATGTGGTGCACTTACAGTAAAAGCAGTCGCCTACTTCTATCCACCATGATTATCATGGCCTCTACCACGTGTACTAGGGATAAGCAAACAAAAAAGAGTGTTTTGTAGACTCAAAAACTAAGCACCATTTCTTGACCATCCCTGTAATTATTGTAATTATGTAGACTCAGGTGGGTAACACATTACCAGCTTCAGAGCACTGGGTTTACATAATATCCAAGAGTGTCAACTCACCAGGACAGTGTGCATGCCCATGTAGAGGCGGCTGAGACACACCAGGCAGCACCAGGAGCAGGCAAACAGCACCCCCACCTCCATGGGATACTGTCAAACACCACCACTCTCTTACTTCTTCTTACACACTATTTATTTGGTCTTATTTTACCTTTAAGGATATCATTTTTTTATAATATAAGAAAATAAGACCTAATCCAAATAATTTTATTAGTGTGTGACGTTTCGTCAACAGCATTGTCACCATCATCAGACAAAAGAATAATTAGATAAATAGATAATTTTAGATAAAATAATAAAATTTATTCTTTTGTCTGATGATGGTGACAATGCTGTTGCTGAAACGTCACACACTAATAAATTATTTAGATTAGGCCTTATTTTCTTATATTATAATCTATAATCCAAATTGTGCTTTATCATTTTTGATAGATTTCAATGGACCAAAGAAGTTATTCTTCCTATGAGATATCATTTGAAAAAAAAAAAATTTCATACCCACTACTGAATCACTAAACTTGAAACTTATTTTTAATACAAAGAGGGGGTGTAAAAAAATGTATCTCATCTAGACTTGACTTGCTTGTAAAAAAAGACATCAGCCAGTCTTCCTGCACTGAACACAACAAGGCTGCCATGGATGAGGTCTGACAAAGGATCTAGAACTTTGGAGGGAGTATTAGAGTAAACTGCAACAAGATGGATTTATGTAAACAAACAAAATTTGTTTTGTGAAAAAATGGCACAAATGTGATATTGTACTGGGATAAGGTACATAAATTATGAAAAAGGCATCTCCTTATTGTGAAACTGAAAGTTTCTGATGGCTTGCACCATCTATCAGAATAAATATCAACTATTCTGATGAAGGCCAACAGCCCGAAATGCGTACGTGTGGTTAGCTTTTCTTGATTAATCAAGAATGGGTATTTGGCCAATTCTGGAATAATTAAAAATCCACGAGAATAGTTGATATTTATTCTGATAGATGGCGCAACTCATTAGCAACTTTCAGTTGCACGATAAGGAGATGCCTTTTTTATTTTTCAAAAATGTATCTTGTTAACTTTCAGAGTTTACAGAAAACAACTCCAATAAACACTTCATTCCAACAATAATAAGGTACAATTTGGAATATATAGTAGATTTAAAAATATTCACAAGGTATCAAGATCAAAATGGTCATATATACATATATGTAACATATCGGTAACTGCATTGTTAGATAACTAAATAACCTCATTTACTCCGAGAAGAGGACAACAATACTGTTACCAAAATGTCACATAATTTGCTTGGGTCCTGTAACCTAGATATATTTAAACTCCTAAAACATCATTTATTTACCAACATCTCGATGTAAAATAAGGAACAATTCTACCAATCTCTGGAGATCTAGTTGACATAATTAAAGTCTTTGCCGGTCCCAAGCCCGGATAAAAAGGAAAAGGGGGAGCAGTAACAAGCTCACTAAAAAACCTGGGTTCAGCTGGCCCGGCTGATAGTACCCTGTAAGGGCTCCTAATCCAGGGATACAGGATGAGCAGCGTTTGTACTCCATGTTAGGAGCGGCTGCACATGGCGTCTGTTCCTCATGTCAGAGGCGGCTATTTCTTTTGGAGCTAAGTCGGCCTGCCACTGAGTAGTGCTCCCAATCTTAATGACAAAAGCAGACGCATTTTACTTCACACAGTCATGATGGTTATCAAACAAGCTTGATACCCTAATATGATTGAGTGGAGATAAGAAAGAAAGAAGTCTATTCCAACTTTCTTTGTCCTACACAATTCTATGGAAATAGAGAATGAGCTGTAATACTCTGCCAAACTTCATTATAACAAAACTAGGAACCAAGAAATAATCCTGTCCATGTTACTGTTATTAAATAAAGAGGCTTTAATAATGAAGTTTCACCATGTATAAATACAATAACAATACAAAGGAAACAACCAAAGATATCAAACAGTAGTGAACAAGTTTTTTAACCAGTGAATGAGACTGCAAAGAGGACTGCATGAGAACAAAACCTATATATATATATAAAGCTGACAATGTCTAAACTATTATTTAAAATGGTTTTAAAGAGTAAAATGCTCCTCTCAGTTTAGATACTAGATAACATCATCTTCATCATTTTATTTGGGATGGTGATCAATTATGTTCCCTACACTAGACTGGTCTAGGTATATGCAGAACAAATGGGATATGCAACTTAATCAGAAGAATAATTTGCATAGCCTGGGCTTTAAAGAATGATTAATACCTACTTCTGAACCAACTCTAAAGTTTTGAAAATAGGGAAATCCATAATTAGATCTTTAATTAAAAAGGCCTAAATTGGATTTAAAGTGTAACAAAGGTTTCATTCAGATAGGTCAAATGGAAACAGGCAGAAAACAACAATGTATATGCATATTCTGTGGGGGTTGTATCTGACAGTCTGACTTCCCTTACTTACTTAACTAGCAACTCCGCCTTTGCATGTCCCAAGCCCGGATGAAAAAGGAGGAGGGGGAGCAGTAACAATCTCACTAAAAAACCTGGGCTCAGCTGGCCCGGCTGATAGTACTCTGTAAGGGCTCCTGATACAGGATGAGCAGCGTTTGTACTCCATGTTAGGAGCAGCTGCACATGGCGTCTGTTCCTCATGTCAGAGACGGCTATTTATTTTGGAGTTAAGTCGGCCTGCCACTGAGTAGTGCTCCCAGTCTTAATGACAAAGGCAGACATATTCTACTTCACCCAGTCATGATGGTTGTCAAACAAGCTTGATACCCTATGATTGATGGAGATAAGAAAGAAGAAGAAGAGACTTAACTAGCCAGTTTCATTGGGGAAGATGAAATATGGTGGAAACACATGAGGAACAAACACCTTTTTCTTCTTCATTTATATAGATACAGAAGAACTTCCATGAGCAGCAGACACTCCCTCTAGCAGATATACCTCTATACAGAGTACAGACAGTTTTAATTGTCAAAATTACCCTTTCTATCAATTAGCTGCTCTCTAGTAAAAGGAGATCTCTCTAAGGGACACCTTAGTTCTGAAACTGAATGTATTTTACAGAGAGATTCTACTATATTATACAGGAGTCAACATTCCATCATTGGTATCTGAAGCAAAAACCTGGAGCTATTCTTAAATGTGGGATGAACCGAAAGGCAGCAACCTGTATTTCCAGGCTCAAAACTGGCCATTCTCGACCGCACCTCTTCCGGGATGGTGTAAAGACCTTCCCACAATGTACCATCTGCAAGACCGAATAGGCCTCACCAGACCACCTCTTGGAATGTATGAGAGCCTCAAGACAGGGCCTATATTCCAACTCTACCAATATTATAAATTTAATCCACTTTTTTTTTTTTAATTTTGAAACATACAAAAATTAAAGGAGACTTGATAACAGAAGTTCAAACTATTGGTTTAGATGGCTTCAAAAAAAGTGTTGGATGCATGACAAACTAATGCTTATCATGGGAAGTATCCAGTAAATCCGGTAGTGTGTGTGTTGAAGCTATCAGTGATGTGTAAGGCCAGTGTTGCTGCCAGTTGGTGTAACTGATGGTCCAACCAACACTCTTTATCTCTGCTGCAAGGTCCTGCAAATGGGGTGTTGGCCGGGTTCTTTTGGCTGTTCTACTTGGGTGAGCCTTATCAAAATGGAAAGAAGGACAAAAATGATAGAGGCAACAACTATACAGAACAAATCTTCTTTCGTATCTTCACTCTCTCAATCATATTAGGATATCAAGCTTGTAGAGCTTGAGACTTTTGGGGATGAGTAGAACTCATTAATGGATGAGTCAATACAGTGGTCAATGGTACAGTCAATGCTGTGACATTTGTTTAGCACAAATGGTTATTTCTTTACTGATATGGAGTTTAATTATTAAAAAAGTAATTTTAAAAATTTGTCTCAATTTTAAAAATATTGGTTAATTGAAGCTACTGATAACTGGGGCTGAATGTTGAGTGTTATTATTAATAATTATGATGAACTTAATACTAAATACAAACTATGCCATTTCAATCTGAATTCAAACAAAAATGGGTGTATTCTACAGCTTTTAAATCTCTATCCACACAAGAAAGGCGGGTCCATAAGCGATCATATGTAAGAAAACACAAAGAGAGAAGGAAGAGAAGAACACAAGTAAAAGATAGGGAAGTCTGCAATTCTTGAGGCATTTTCCTATTGTTCCATTGTTTGAATCTTCTTTTTTATGTTAGCGGGCCCTGATTATCAACACAACAGACGTTACTGGCACAAGTGCACCTACTTTTCTTTAGTCAGTTTTACAAGTTTTATTGGAATGCCAACAGTGGGTGGGGCGAATCTGTGCCCTCAAAGAAGTCCATAAGGGGGGGGGGATATGCATATTTAATTTGCTAGGATGACCTTCACTGGCATTTCCTGAAATGTTTTGTTTCCCTTTCCCCCAAAATCTCCCATATCCCAACACTATACTAGAATATCAGCCTGCTATGGAGAATACAATTATAAATTTTAACGCCATCTATCAAAATAAAATTACTATTTTTAGCAAGTTACAGTTAAAAAAAAAAAAAAAAAACTTTATTAGGTACCATTCAAAAAGAGAAACAACCCAGGTATACATAATATTTACAAGGAAGAATATATGTATAGAGGTTTATCTCATTTTATCTCATCTAATAATTTGTTATCATTGCAGTAAGGTCTTCTTCTTCTTTCTTATCTCCACTCAATCACACTAAGGTATCAAGCTTGTAAAGCTTGAGACTTTTGATGGTGTCTGCCAGGGAAGAGTAGAGCTCATCAATGATTGAGTCAATACAGTCAATAATATGTCTTGGGGTTGCAGGCTGAGAATTGCACTTAGTACATAGTGGGAAAACCCTGCAACCATTCTGGAAAGTCATTGTCCTTAGATGACCAGACTTGTCCCTCCTGCTTTGTACCAGTCATGTGCAGCATTAGATTTCCATTCCTGCAGGCATTGGCAGTAAGGTCTGTAGAGATAGTATTTAATGATATATCATAAGAAACATATTGCCAAAAATAATAGTCATATATTTTAAAAGAGGAATACATGTCCTACTTTCATTTCCTATTAATCATTTGGAAAGAAGGCTCATTAATTCCAGACCACTCTATTGTACCAATCCTTCCTTGTTCTCCCTTCATTCATGTCATAATAGACTTGCCACTCAGTGAAGGCCAAATTAGTCACGTTTTTCCTTGGCCTTGGAAGAATGAGGAAATTAAATGAGAACCCCCTCTCATTGCAAAAATGAGGAGGATTCTTTATATTTGGGGGAAAACCTCTTTAACCCTGTATAGTCTTGATAAAGCACAATTTGGATTATAGATTATAATAAAAGAAAATAAGACCTAATCCACACACTAATAAATTATTTGGATTAGATCTTATTTTCACCTGTATAGACTTGTTAATATATATTTAGTATAAACAGTAAAACCTCTCTGTAATGGACACCTAATTACAGAGCCAAAGTGTCCTTTAGGGTGAGGTGTCCTCTTACCGGAGAGTTTTTAAATAGTAAAAATGGTAATTTTGACAATGTAAACTGTCCGTTGTAGAGAGGTGTTTTCTAGCCGGAGTATCCTCTCATGGAGTATGTTCTACGGTATATGTATTACAGAGTGAGTGTGTGTTCACTCTTCTTTGTATCATTGACTGGATGTGTCAATAAAGGGTGTTTAATGATAAAGTACAATTACACTATTAAATGGGGGTCGGTGGAAGGATGGTCTAAACCGTTGGTTTTTGACTGCTACGACCTGGGTTCGATTCCCGCATTGGGCACTTTTTTGGTATGTTTAAAAAAATAATGCTCCAATGGCCCCCGATTCTTGCAAAAGTCCAACCCCACTAGCGAGTGCAAGTAACCAAATGGGGCTCTGGCACATTTGTAAGTGCAAAGTCGAACTGCTTTTCACATGTGGTGCACTTACAGTAAAAGCAGTCGCCTACTTCTACCCACCATGATTATCATGGCCTGTACCACGTGTACTAGGGATAAAGAAAAAAAAAACACTATTAAATTATTTGGATAGGTCTTATTTTATTGTATCTATAGGCTGTTTAATAATCAATTATTCATACTTCAAGGTGAATCAATAAACCATCTCCTGATAATCCTCACAGTACCTAGACTATTGTTGTGACTTAAAAAAGAAAACTTTTTTTAATGAAACACAAACCTTTTTAGGTTTGAAGTGAATGTACTAAGAATTGTTGGTGATGGTGCAACTATGTGAAGTTTACAAATAAAAGCAAACAGCAGTTAGCAATATAAGATAAAACTTTGAAATGTTTACCACAAGTTTGTTCAACCTTCTAGGGGGGGAGGAGGGAGAAAAAACATAAGTAGGTAAACAACAAACAGCTAAATTTACAGTGTTAAGAAACTCATCTGTTGAAAAAATAAACATTCAAATAACCTTGTGTCGGTTTCTATCAGTAGAAACATTTGTGACAGTTAAGAGAATAACCTCCAAGAGAGAATATTCCTACTATCTTCCCTGTTCCTGTTATAAAGAGATTTTTCCAAGGTAATAAAACAAGTTAACCCAGAACACACCTATTTTGTTTATTTTTCTTGATATTTTAAGATGGTAGTATCCACCGATAGTTGATACTAGCCGAATGACCCGGGCAACGCCCGGGGTTTACCTGATTAAATGCTTTTATTAAAATACTATTTGTTACAATTATAAATTGGCGCCATGGATGTCATTCTTGTATAATATATAAATGAGTTTTAAAAATTGTAAAGAAAAATGCATCGGCCGGGAATCGAACCCGGGGCGCCCGCGTGGCAGGCGAGCATTCTACCACTGAACCAAAAGCAAACGGTGACAGAAGTGTCTCGCGCATTGGCGGCACCAAATGATGGGGGGGAGGGGGGGGGCAAAGGTGGCGTGATCGTAGCCGACCAATAGGAGGGCGCCAGCAAACCGTGACAGAGGCCATGACGCTCATAACTGTATATAGAATATTTCTTTGAAAAAAGGCAAAAAAGCAGCTATCAACAACATTTGCTATTATTATGAATCATTTGTATCAATCCATTCATAATGCTAATTATACAATTCGCATTAATTTTGCAAACAGAATACCTACACAGTTCCATCCAAATTTTATAGTCACTCAATTTGTCACATCACACGGAAAATTCCAGAAATACGATCAGAAACACCGAATTGTTCCTGCAGAGAAACTGAACAAACTGCTCTTCACCTTATCTACGACTGTCTAAACTTTAAAGAAGTGAGACATTGTTTGTTCCCTGATCTAAATCATTTAACTCTCTTACATCTTCCACTTTGTCTATATAAATTTTATGAACTCTTTAGAATAATACATGTAAATCTGTAAATATTTAATCCTAAGTTATAATTTGTTTATTATTTTGTTTGTTTACTCTGTAATAAGCACAAATATTTCAATATCATGCCTGGTTGATTAATAAAAATAAAATATAAAAAAACAACATTTAGATGCACAATCATTAGGTGTCCTTTCATTATTTTATAAAATAAAAGGGGTAAGTTTCTTTAACCCTTAATTACTCGCGCCTATATTTGTTACGTAAGTACTCGCGTTGAGATCCAGGTCTCACTTTTAAAAAACCGAAATATATATTAAATATTAATATTTGGATTGAAAATTAGGCTGCACTATATTCGTAATTGTGTGTAGTTTATGACACATGTGAATTAAGGCAAAAAATATTTTTATATTTATTTATTTTTATTGAAACAATGACTATAGTAAAAACAATGAATGTTTGACATAGTTTTACAAATAGGCTACTATTAAAAGTTGCAGACGGATATTATTCGCAATCTTTGCAAATATTCGAAGAATGACGTTGACAGATGTGTCTCCTGCATTTGTAGCAAATAATTATGTGTCATACTACCTTTGGTACTTGGGCAAACATAGCACCGTTTTCGCTTCTTAGGTTCTGACTCTCCACTCATTTCGATCTGTGGTAAACAAAAGATTGTTATGTTTATCATTTTAAATAATTTTATGAAATATATATAACTTATCTCTGGACTTTCAGCTTTCTTGCAATGCAATATTATCAGGTCATGGAGACTTCTTGGCAAGTTTTTCAATTGGGATTGAATTTTTAAATGATCCTGGAATAATTGTAGGGAAATATTTTTCAAAAATATTCTTCTTGGAACTCGAGGTGAATTTATATTTAAAGACTTGAAAATTATTTCTGAATTTATGCCTGCAACATTTAGTAGGTCGAAAAATAGGCATAGAGGCCATCTGTTGGTTCGACTGCCAACAGAATAAGTTCCACACATTTGGTTCACCATCTCAACCCCGCCTTTAGTCAAATTATAAAATGTTACAATTTCAGGTTTTAATTTGAATCCACTTTCTTCGTCAATTGTGGGAGTTGAGTGCATTATTGAGAGCAATAGAACAGCCTTGCTCTTTTTTGGGACATAAGATACAAGGGTGGTATTCTGAGTGAAGCCAAATATACTATTATATTTTGGTCTATTCCTATTGGGCAGAAATATTTTAGGGATTTCCTTTTTTTTTTCAAAGTGCCAACTAAAGTGAGTTTATGTTCTGTAAGAAGATCTTGGGATAATTTATAACTAGTGTACCAATTGTCTGTTGTTATGTTTCGGCTTGTCCCAGATATTGGAGTGATCAATCTTTTTACGATATCATCGGGTGAATTACTTTTTTTATATGGACCATCGGGTTGTTTTCCACAATATATTTCAAAATTAAAGGTATAAAATGTTCTTGCATCACTACTGATATAAATTTTGAGCCCATATTTTGCAGGTTTGTTGGGCATATACTGTCTAAAGCCACACCTGCCACGAAATGGAATGAGCTTCTCATCAATTGTATTATATTCACCTGGAGTATAGAGCTTTTTAGTTATATACAAAGGTTTCTACAAATTCTCTAATTGGAGCAAGTTTGTCCAGCTTTTTTCGTTCTTTCCTTGTTGTAAATCATCAAATCTCAAGCAACGTAGAAGAAATAAAAAACGTTCTTGTGACATAATTGCTCTTACAATTTCTACTCCTGAGCCATCCACCGCCCATAGCTCTTTATAAGTAAAATGAGCAGCTTTTTTGACACCTGACATTATCAAAAGTCCAAATAAATCTAGGATTTCTGTTACAGTAGTTAATTTGGCATCTCTTTCTCTAGAGAAATCTTCATTATCAATTATTTTTGTAAATGCATCCGATTCAGATTCTATCGATTTTGCTTCAGATTTAGGCCCTGGCAATTGAGAAATTATATTTACACTTCTTGTACGAATCTGGGTTTTCTGCCACATTGTCTTTTTCCATTTTGTGACACCATCCTTTCCAAAATAAAATTCAGAATCATCATTTGGTAATTCTTCATCCGCCTCTGAATTCTGTTCAGAGTCTGTGTCATGATAACTATAAATTTCGGTATCAGAAGTATCGGATAAATCACAAATTATTACATCGCAATTCATGTCGGATTCACTCTGATTCCTCACAGAAGTACTAGCCATTTTTTTATAATGTAATATATATTTTTGGAAATATTTAGTATTAAAATATTGAATAAAAATAAATAAATTCTAAATACCTAAGAGAGACAGAGAGAGAGAGAGAGAGAATTTAGGATATTTAGGAACAAAAAAATATACTTAGAAAAAGAACAATAACTTACTGTTTTACGAAGATAGAGCCAGCCGGAAAATGAAACCTAAACCAAAATTATTACGCAAGTACTCGCGTCGAGACGTTTGTCTCGGCGGTGGCTTTTTTTGTTTTATTTTTCTTCCTTCTAGGGGCTAAGCGATAGAACAAATGGTCTAAAATATTTATTTCGATGCTATCTTAAGCTACAAAAACTTACAAATTATTTGGACTCGAAAATCGTATTTATTTTTTCGATTAAAAATTTAGGTGAGACCTGTGTCTCGACGCGAGTAATTAAGGGTTAATAATTTTATTTCTCTAGATTTTTTTCAGGAGGGTTGCTCCTGTTGAAGGGCATATTAGCCATGGATGCTTTACTGATTTTATTAAATTATAAATCAGGGGAAGAACATTTATAAAATAAGAAGAAAATATTCTAGGGAAACCAATTCCATATCTAAACTACAAACCACTGGAAGTTGGTGTGTGTGGGTGGGTCTAGGACTCCTCAGAACCAGCAGATAGGTGGATGTGATATTTACACAGGTTATTGTGGGTGGAATTTCTAGGCCGTATTTTCTACTATCAATTTTCAAACTAGGAAGTTATATGGCCTTATCAAAAATTTATGATGAATACAATAATAATGATTATTATAATATGAAAACTTACTATATACAAGAAAATAAGACCTAATCCAAATAATCTAATAGTTTTTGACATTTCATTAATAGCATTGTAGTAAATTTCTAAATTAAAAAAATCTAATGAAAGAGTGTGACAAGAAAATGTCACAATTCTCACACTTGAAATGAAGACCGGGGTCATCTCCATGTGGAGAAACACCAAAATTAACTTAATTAAATGTGCTGTCACCACATAAATTAATGTCCAAGGTGGAAAGGCTTGAGCTTTTTGCTGAACTAGCCTGACACATGAGAGTAAAATATTATGATAAAAGGATCATAAAAGGAACCAAACAAGATAGAAAGCAGGTATGGTACAATTTGGATTATACAGTAGAACCTCCACAAGAGGACACTCCTGCTAGAGGACATCTCTTTACTAATAACAGTTTTCATTTTTACAAAATTACCATTTTTACTATTTAGCAACTCTCTAGTAAGAGGACACCTCTCCCTAAAGGATACTTTGGCTCTGCAATTAGGTGTCTTTTACAGGGAGATTTTACTGGATAGATAATAATCACAGAAAACACAAATCCAAATAAATGAATTATTTGTGATATTTTAGTACCAATGTTGCATTATTGCAGTTATAATTTACTACTTTGAATGTAGGAGTCGGTGGAAGGGTGTTCTAAACCGTTAGTTTTCAACTGCTACGACCCAGGATCGAATCTCGCAATAAGCACTTTTTTTCAAATATAAAAATGCTACAATGGTCCCCGATTCTTGCCAAAGTCCAACCCCACCACAGAGTTCAAGTAACTAAACGGGGCTCTGGCACAATTGAAGTGCAAAAGTCAAAATACTTTTCATCTGTGTAGACATGTGGTGCATTTACAGTAAAAGCAGTCACTTACTACCCAGCACCATGATTATCATGGCCTATACCACATGTACTAGGGATAATAAACAACACACAACAACACTAATTTGAATATAGTCTTGTTACCTTGTGATTAAAAGCAGGTAGCTTATATATTGAGATGAATGGAAAAAAAAGATTACACACACAAAATGGATATAAGGAAAGTGCAAAGTCGAACTGCTTTTCACATGTGTAGACAGACATGTGGTGCGCTTACAGTAAAAGCAGTAGCTAACTACCCACCATGATTATCATGGTTTTGAGATAAGAAAGAAGAAGGAAAAAATGGTTCTAATATAAACAGCGGAATCACACTTTATAAAAGCCTATTTTATAACAGTAATGTGGTTATAACCTTGTAATTCTAAGGTCCAAAGTTTTAAATCCCAATTACTTTAACCATGGTTATAATAACAATGGGATTATGGCAGTTAAAAATCATGGTATTAAGTTATGTTATTGAGAGATTGATTTTAATATGAGAAACTAAGTCCACATTTCTGATTTTAGAATATGATAAGGCACAATTAAGAATATAGATAATCTTCTTCTTTCTTATCTCCACTCAATCACATATCAGGGTGTCAAGCTTGAGACTTTTGATGGTGTCTGCACAAGGTAATAAGATTAAATCTAAATAAATAGTGTGTGACATTCTGGGTAACAGGAAACTTCACTATTTATTTGTTTGAATTTATCTTATATTACCTTGTGTTAAGATTTTAGAATAGAAGCTTTTGGAAAATTTTCTACCTTAACTTGATAAAAAATGAGTTTGCGGGGATCTAAAAAGTTGCATACTGGTTATCATTGGCATATACATTCAACATCATTGTGTATGTAGCTTGGTACCTACAGCTCCAGAACACATTTTGGCTTGCATTAGATGCTCTAAACAGGACTTTTGGGAGAGACCGCTGCTTATCACAAAACAGCTTGAGGAGCATGAACTCATGGAATTTGTGTAATCATTACACAAGGGAATAAGAAACAACAACAACATCATTATGTATAGTTGATTCTCCTGGGTAACTTGATAGAAAATAAGTTTGAGGGGATCTAAAAATTTTCATACTGGTTTTTAATGGAATATACATTTAACGTCATTGAATGTAGTTTATTTACCAGGGCACTTCCATGGATTTCCACAATAAATCTCATCTTTCTCAAGATCTATTCCTTCTAACAAAAAATGAAACATGATTTCTGAGTTTTTAGGAATACATATACAAGAAAATCCCTCTATTATGGTCTTCAAAAGGATTTAAGGTCTTTAGAGCAAGTAAAGCTTAATAAAGAAGTCATTTTTCAATGGACAATTGACAATTTAAACAATTTTATTGATTCTTTTAATCAAATTTTACAAAGGTGGAAAAATAAAAGAGTAAAAGGGCATATAAAGTGTAGGGGAATATATATACAAATATCTTCAGCAAGGAAGGCTTCCCCACCTTGAGAGAGTCGTAATGGATTAAAAGGATTGGATGATATTGACCTTATTAAAAGGGACTGTAATAAGACATACTGAGGCCACATCATGGCACCCACCAACCAGGAAATCCCTACTGCCACACCACCTAATAGAGATAAGATAAAGAAGATATCAAGATGACCTGTATCTATAGTGATGGACACACCAGCTAACCTTACGGGACATCTTTTTTTTTTACCTTCTCAACTCAACACTTACTAGAATTAAACAATTAAAAAAAGGTTTCTGGAGATGTTTCTTTTTATTTAAAAACTGTCTCAAGCTTTCAGGCATCTCTGCTCTTCTACAGAACATATACAATGAATAAAACGCCGCCTTTTATTCTAGAAGCTTTTGAAATGTAGTGCTGGAGACAACATTAGGATGAACTGTACAAATAATGAGATGTTATATCACTAGACAGAGAGAACATTTCTTCTTTCTTATCTCCACTCAATCAACAACAACAACAACAATAGCCTTTATTGGGCACACGTGCCATACAGGATTCTCCCTGTAGAACAAAATAAATAAATAAACAAATTAGCATCATAGTTATATACAAATATTGGGTATTGACCTCGACCAATTATCAAGTTGGATCCGGTGTCTGTGCTAAATATTTTGATTGAGCTGATTTCCAGTATTTATAAAAAGCGAATGCAAAGGGTCTGGATTTTACGACTTTTGCCATTAAAACATAAGGCGAATTGCTATTATAGCCGGTCTCTTGACGAAGAATTTCTCTTTCTTCTTCCATTGCCGTATAGTAGAACATGTAGTGTGGAAAATCGAGACTAAATTCACCGTTATCTCCACTCAATCATATTAGGGTATCAAGCTTGTAAAGCTTGAGGCTTTTGATGGTGTCTGCCAGGGATGAGTTTATTCATGTATATGTTCTCCTGTAGAAGGGCAGAGATGCCGAAAGCTTGAGACAGTTGTAAAATATAAAGAAACTCATCTCCAGAAACATTTTAAATTGTTAATGTCCAGGAGATTTAAATCAATTACCTTACTAGAATTCAACCCCAAATCCCAACCAAACTACTAAATTTAACTACAATTCAACACTGACTTTAATTTTCATCAAGAAGCACCTACTACCTCTTTGGGGGATTTGAATTGAAAACGTTTTTAGTGAATAGAGTGGAACTTTCTTATAACAGCCTCCTTTTTAACAGAAACTTGGTTATAACATCCTAACTATGATGTCCAAAGTCTTTATTATTTTAATCAGGGTTATAACAACATCAAATTTTGGTCCCAAGTCTTCTTTTTCTTCTTTCTTAATTCCACTCAATCATATTAGGGAGTCAAGTGATGGCCTCAAGTGATGTTGATAGAGTGAGGTTTGACTGTATATACTGAAACATTTTCTCTTCTAGCATATCTGTTATAGTTATTTTTTAGGTGAATAAGTTCCAAGACTGGTATGCCTCCTCATCAGGTTCCTCCAAGATCCATAGTTTCCTAATGTGATACCACATTGCTTTTATTTCTCTCTTCAATGATTCCACAAATGTAGTTCAAGGGAATCCTGTTGATCTGGGGCCTTCTATCTATCTTTTTAGTAGGTTATCATATCTTTGAACATGACCTACCTATCTAATTCAGTTTTCCTTTTCTTGGAGTGTTATAACAAGGTATATGTTCTCCTGGAAATGAGCTGGCAGACTCCCTGGCAAAGGCTGGAGCTCTTGGCCTACCTGAAGCCAGGGAATCTACCACCCAACTAGATGAAAGAGACCTCCTCCGTACCATTAAAACCCAATGCCTGGAAATCTAACACTGCACATGACTGGAACAGAGTAGGAGGGTCAAGCACCGGTTATGTCCTCCCAAGAGAACAACAGTCATTGATTTCCAGACTTAAGTCTGGTCATCTACGGACAATTACTTTCCAGAATGGTTACTTTGCAGAATGGTTGCACTATGTACTAAGTGCAATTCTCAACCTGCAACCCCAAAACACATTATTGACTGTATTCACTCATCCATTTATGAGCTCTACTCATCCCCGGCAGACACCATCAACAAGCTTTACAAGCTTGATACCCTAATATGATTGAGTGGAGATAAGAAAGAAGAAGAAATGTTCTCTCTCTCTAGTGATAACATCTCATTATTTGTACAGTTCATACTAATTTTGTCTCTCCAGCACTACATTTCAAAAGCTTCTAGCATAAAGATAGTTTGACAGCATCCATGTTTGGCTCCTGTATAATGTTCTCTATTCTCCACATTAATGATTTCAAAAGTCACTTGCATAGTAGAAAATCTGAGGTGATAAAGCACAATTTGGATTATAGATTATAAACACAAGGTAATAAGACCAAATCCAAATAAATAACACACTATTTATTTGGATTTGGTCTTATTACCTTGTGTTTAAAATCTTTGGTGTTTAGAGCATTTGATCTAAAGGTAGCTTTTGCCATTATTACATGGGATTGTATTTCACTCCTGCCATGTGTAATGAGCTGTCTTAAGTCCAAGTTCTACTCATCTATTGGCATAGTAAGAACAATTCAACAGGATAATGACAGAAAATCGACATGTAAGCTATTGTGAAAATTGTGATATTGTACTGAGATATGGTGCATAAATTATGAGGGCCAACAGTCTGAAACGCGTACGTAGTTAGCTTTTCTTGATTAATCAAGAATGGGTATTTGGCCAATTCTGGAATAATTAAAAATCAACGAGAATAGTTGATATTTATTTCAATAGATGGCACAAGCCATCAGCAACATGCCTTTTTCATAAAGTAAGCTATTGTTATCAATAAGTGGATGAAAGGGGGATAACACAAAACTATTGAATGAGATAGAGAGAGGTGAATCAAGAAATTGAAGATATCTGTTACTGGATGAATGGGGGGGTCATCGATAGACAAGTAGTATAAGCTGTCAACTTCCTACAGTCACAATCTGGTATCGAATCCTGTATTGGGCACTTTTTTCAGAATAAAAAAATGTTCCAAAGTCCCTGATCCTTTCAAAAGTTAAATCCCACCAGTGAGTTCAAGTAACCAAACAGTGTTCTGACACATTTGTAAGAGTGCAAAGGTCTAACTGCTTTTTAGATATGTAGATATGTGGTGCCCTTACAGTAAAAGCAGTCGCTAACTAATACCCACCATGATTATCATGGCCTGCTCTGGGCAGTACTAGGCATAAAAATCTTAGATGAATAGATCTGGCTTTTCCAAGGTATTGTCCATAGGCATTTCGACTATGACTTGATAAGATGCCTCTAACAAGTTCAATAAAATCAAATCAATCAAATTTATTTAATACACTAACAAAACACTACCTTGAGTGGCAAAATATTAAAAATACAAACATTTTGTTTTTCATTTTTATTAAATTACCCCACATTATATTTTTCAGTTTTTTTAATATATCAAATTATATTTTTAGCTACCTTCATGTTAAAATTTTTCAATGAATGATATTGTAATTTTGAGTGGAGAAAAGTAACAACAAACATCAGTATAATACAGTAGAACTTCTATGAGTGGATACTTTCTATATAAGAGACAGTTTTCATTGCTAAAATAATCTTTTATTTTTTTAACCAATAGGTTGCTCAACATTAAAGAATACCTCTATCTGCTGCTGCACATGACTGGTACAGAGCAGGAGAGACAAGCACCGGTTCTGTCTTCCCAAGAGAACAACAGTCTTTGATTTCCAGACTTAAGTCTGGTCATCTACGGACAATGACTTTCCCCAGAATGGTTGCAGGGTTTTCCCACTATGTACTAAGTGAAATTCTCAGCCTGCAACCCCAAGACATATTATTGACTGTATTGATTCATCCATTGATGAGCTCTACTCTTCCCCGGCAGACACCATCAAAGGTCTCAAGCTTTACAAGCTTGATACCTTAGTGTGATTGAGTGGAGATAAGAAAGAAGAAGAGGAACACCTCTTTAAATGACACTTTGTGCTTGCAACTTGGCATTGTCCTTTAGGGAGATTGAAACTACTTTATTACAATGATAAGGCACAATTTGGATTATTCTATATACAGTTACGAGCGTCATTCCTCATCTCCTAATCAGTCATCAGTCATCTCTGTCACCGTTTGCTTTTTTTTTGGAATGGCGCCCTCCTATTGGTTGGCTACGATCACGCCACCTTTGCCCCCCCCATCATGCCACCCCCACTCACTTTATCGTTTATGTAACTATTGTGTTGGAGCGGGTCGCTCCTTAAATAAATGCATGTATTAGTTAATAACTAAATGGAATCCTCTCTTTCTTTTTCCCAGTATGAGACGCCTACGGAAGCCAACAGTACATAGACAGATAAAGCACATAGGCTATAGTTATTAACTAATATATGCATTTATTTAAGGCGCCAATTTATAATTGTAACAAATAGTATTTGAATAAAAACATTCAATCGGGTAAAACACGGGCGTTGCCCGGGTCATTCGGCTAGTAGATTATAAACACAAGGTAATAAGAACAAATAAATAATTAGTGTGTGATTTTTCGACAACAGTGTTATTACCATAAGACCATGCTATGGTAAAAGTTCTCATTCAGTACTTTTGTCTGAAGATGGTAACAATGCTGTTATTGAAATGTCACACACAAATTATTTATTTAGATTTGGTCTTATTACCATGTACTTTATTACAATGTTTATATAAGATTACATGAGAGATAGAAAGTTCCACCATAATTCATTTTTATATAGATAAAGAAATTCAGAGAGTTGAAGGCATTTAATCTCTTTCTAAGGAGAATGATAAAGCACAATTAGGAATATTGATTATAATACAAGAAGACTTAATCCCAATAATTTAATAGTGTGTGACGTTTCGGCAACAGAATTGTCACCATCATCAGACAAAAGAATAAAATGATTAAAATTTATTCTTTTGTCTGATGTGTGTGCTGTTGCTTTCATCACACACTATTAAATTATTTGGAATAGGTCTTTTTTTTTGTATTTTAAAGAGAAGTTTAATTCAACTCTGGTGTTGCAAGAGAACATTAACCTTTACGATAAGGCACAATTTGGATTATAGATTATAAACACAAGGTAATAAGACCAAATCCAAATAAATAAATAGTGTGTGACGTTTCAGTAACAGCGTTGTTACCATCCTCAGACAAAAGTACTGAATCTGAAACTACTTTTGTCTCTAGATGGTAACAACGCTGTTACCGAAATGTCACACACTATTTATTTATTTGGATTTGGTCTTATTACCTTGTGTTTATTAACCTTTACATGATCCAACAAAAAAAGTGTGTTGTCAATACTGTAAAAAAAACAACAACCACAGTTTAAATGTGAGGTCAACGTCCACCACCACCACAGAAGAGAGTAGTTGACACTGATTAGTTATTCAGGATGAGTACGCTGGAATTGTGTCGCAGCAGCAGCCCTGACATTCCCTGCCTGCATGGATTATTTGCCAATATCTGCCACATGGGGAGAGGGAAGAGTGTGTGTTGAAACTTTCCTTGTTACACACATGTCTCATGACTTCCTGTACCTTTATACTTGGCCTAAATTACAACAAAATGAAAGATTTATTATAGGTTAGTAAAAAAAAATGATGTTGGTATGGCTTCTCTATAATTCTCAACTGACTTTAAATCAACACTTTACTATAATTCACTTACTTCAATTCAACACTTATTATAATTTACTTACTATATAATTTAACAATTTTTTTTTTTTTTACAGACTCTGACTGAATATTTTTCAAATTACCATCCTTAACTCCATTTTGGGTGAAAAAATTAGTGAGAGCATAATTTAAAAGGGAATTAATTAGTAAAGGTTTTTAAAAAAAAAAGATTTTAAAAAAGTATAAAGGTTTGCATTAGACTTTTCAAAGAGCTTTTTGAATACAAATTTGTTAATAGGGGTCAATAATTATTGGGACTAAATTTGGATATCTGATCAACATGTAGTATTCAGCCATATCCAGTACAGGTGTAATCATGAAACACCATTTTACTCTGTGTTCTGAACACAATTTTCTTCATCTCTTCATATACAGTAAGAACCTCCATGAGAGGACACTCACACTAGAGGACACCTCTCTATAAAGGTTAGTTTACATGGCCAAAATTACCATGTTTACTATTTATCAACTCTCCGTTAAGAGGACACCTCTCTCTAGAAGACACTTTGGCTCTGCAACTAGCTGTCCTTTACATGGAGGTTCTACTGTATTTAGGGCCTCCAATCCCGGGATCCCGGAGCCAAATAATGATCCCAAAATCCTGGGATTCTGCTCGAAAAATCCCGGGATTACTGGTTTGTGCATGAAAACCAGCGCAAAAATATATATTTCTCATCTAGAATTTTGGTAATCAAACAGATGATGAGATAGCACACTTTTGACGTTTTGTTTATACAGCTGCATTTCGGGTCTTTTTTGTTCTGAGAGATTTGAAATTATTTTCATGCACTAATAACAAAGGGTTATTCTGCAAGATTTATCCAAAATGGCAGCCTCTAGAATGAGAGTATGCAGCAGTATACATGGAGGGGGCTCCAGTTTTTGTTGACATGCAAATAGTGGCTTCTTAGTAGCAGCATCCCTTTATTTTTGTGGCGGACCTGCGTGTAACATGGACCACAATCTAATGACCATCTTAGAATTGAGCGCCGATTGCAAGAAGCTATTGAGGCTGCCTCTTCAACTTCAATTGCAATACCTACACCAGACTCCGCATCCTACTCAACTATGATTAACCACGAACTTAATATTGCTACTCAGTCAGGCAAACGAGGACCCCATTTAGAGAGTGTGTATCAATACTTGCTGACAATTCCTCCAACGTCTGTGGAATCGGAAAGAGTCTTCTCCTCCTCTGGGTACCTATGCAATAAGATACGTTCTAGTTTGCATGATGACACTCTTGACAAATTATCTTTCCTACGCTCAAATCTTTCTCGAAATTGAATTTTTATCCTTAAAATAAAGTAATTCATGGTTTTTAAAATGGTGCTGTCTTCTTTCTAAACATTAATACATAGTTGGGCAAAATGCAATAATGATTACATTTTCTATAATCACAATTGCAAATAATCATGATTACATTTGCTATAATTACAATTACAAGTAATTTTAATCACAATTGCTATCATTATATATAGAATTACGAGTAATTATGTTTACATTCTAATGCAATTATTTTTTTTGCAAAGTAATGCATTGCAAAGTAATCGTAATTACAAGGTAATGTATTACTTTGAATAGATTACTGTCAACACTGCATTAAGAGATGTGGTCTAAGAGTTCCAAGAACAGTAATTTTTTTCCAGATGTGTGTACAGTAATTGACAGATAATTTCAAACTGTAACCTAAAAGCAATGATTTAGTTCATAAGCAGGCGCAAAATATATGGCTTTCAGGTTGTTTTCATCGAAGTAAGTGCCACGTCATTGGCACTATATAAAAGAAAAAATTAAAAATATAACGAACGAAACGATATACCTTTTGGCGTAGAAAGACAAAAATGTTTTTCAATCCCGGGATTCCGGGATTGAGAAAAAAGCAATCCCAAATCCCGGGATTGAAAATATGTACCGGGATTGGAGGCCCTAACTGTATTGCTATTAATCCAGATACTATTTTAAATTAATAAACTAATTGATAAGGCACAATTTGGATTATAGATTATAACCTTGTCTTATTACCTTGTTTTATAATAAACTAATCCTTTCTATAACTAACTTAATTTTTCAAACTGTATCCCTCCACAATGGTCAATAGACAATCTCCTGATGATCCTTACAGTACATGTTGTGAAAACTTCCATTTACTTTGTAAATTACTTCATTTAGAAGGAAATATACTTCATTAAATCTTCTCTAGACTTCTTTGTTTGTCTTACCCATCTGTCCACTTAACTTTTAGAATTCTTCTAAACTCCGTCTTTGCCGGTCCCAAGCCCGGATGAAAAAGGAGGAGGAGGAGCAGTAACAAGCTCACTAAAAAACCTGGGTTCAGCTGGCCCGGCTGATAGTACCATGTAAGGGCTCCTATTCCAGGGATACAGGATGAGCAGCGTTTGTACTCCATGTTAGGAGCGGCTGCACATGGCGTCTGTTCCTGCATGTCAGAGGCGGCCATTTCTTTTGGAGCTAAGTCGGCCTGCCACTGAGTAGTGCTCCCAGTCTTAATGACAAAGGCAGACATTCTACTTCACCCAATCATGATGGTTGTCAAATCTCTTTTTCAAAAAGTCTCAAGCTTTACAAGCTTGACACCCTAATATGATTGAGTAGAGATAAGAAAGAATAAGAAGAAGAGAAGAATTCTTCTAGCACACTGAAAAGAGCTCCATTTGGTACTCAAGTTGTTCAAACATCACATCCTTTATGATAAACTGACCAAAAATAATATTTGAGCAGTTTTTCTTTAGTTTTTCATTTATCCTAGCAAGTACTAATTATTGATCATAGGGCAATATACTGCGACACATCTATATACAGTAGAACCTCCCTTTAGCGAACACCTCTCCACAAAGGACAGTTTTCATTTACAAAATTACCATTTTTACTATTTAGCAACTCTCTGGTAAGAGAATACCTCTCCCTAAAGAACACTTTGGCTCTGCAATTAGGTGTCCTTTACAGGGAGGTTCTACTGTATAATAAAATAAAACATTAGAATATGAAAGTTTATTTTATACATAAAACAAACTACTACTGATTTATGCCTAAATGGCTTTGTCCTTATTGTTTGCGGAAGAGCATTGCTCGATGAAAAGATTTTTTATGTAATTCTACTATCCTAAAAGCATGTGACCGTAGTTAATTCATCGCAGTAAGGACAGTATTAGTTTGTTTAATGTATAAAATAAAGAAACTTTATGTGCTTTAATGTTTTATTTTCTTACTAATTATTGAGTTAACTGCAGGTTGGAAAAGTAGATGTTTAAGGGTTTTTTTTTTAGCATAGGGCAATCTATGGTTTATCCTCTATGGTGATTCTTAGGTAAGACATCGTAGTCAAATTCTAAAATATCTCTTAACTCCAGCACATAGGAGAATACAATTTCCACACACCCATTCCACAAAGGAATATGAACAACAGTCTTTGATTTCCAGACTTAAGTCTGGTCATCTACGGACAATGACTTTCCAGAATGGTTGCAGGGTTTTCCCACTATGTACTAAGTGCAATTCTCAGCCTGCAACCCCAAGACATATTATTGACTGTATTGACTCATCCATTGATGAGCTCTACTCTTCCCCGGCAGACACCATCAAAAGTCTCAAGCTTTACAAGCTTGATACCTTAGTGTGATTGAGTGGAGATAAGAAAGAAGAAGACAAAGGAATATTTGTCTAAACTACACCATGCCACACAATAACA
Source organism: Cordylochernes scorpioides (assembly GCA_030710605.1). Lineage (NCBI taxonomy): Eukaryota > Metazoa > Arthropoda > Arachnida > Pseudoscorpiones > Chernetidae > Cordylochernes > Cordylochernes scorpioides. Next base: position 21,172,250 of record CP092865.1, read on the forward strand.
CCCCTTGTTAAGACCACATCAAAATGATTTCCTATGCTAATTAAATAGAACCTGTCTTTTATGCATTTTCAACATTTTAACAAGATCATTTATATATGCAAAGAATGATTTTACATTTAGAATGTCAAAGCTATAGGAAAGCTAAAACAATATTAAAAATTGTTTATTTATATAGCTTTCAATTTTTCCCCTTTTGAGCATACACATGTGTTTAGATGGTTTCCATCCATTGGGAAATGTATTAGCTACCACATGTTGTGAAACATCCTTTCTCATTTTATACGTAGAATTTGAAAAGGAGGAAGCATGTGATATGTTGAGATTAAAAAACAAGATAAATATAAAGCTTCTCTTGAGTCTGGCAATCTATGGGTGGTAGTGAGACTTTGGAGCCAAAAAAAGTTTAGCTTTGGGCGGTGGCATGGTACAGCTATGTGTAACTGTAGCCTTAGAATATTGTGATATGAGAGGTAGGGTTGGTTAGTTCAGCCCTATATTGTAACCCTGAAAGATCTGTGACAATTTAGGTTTTTTTTTTGCTTATCCCTAGTACACATGGTACAGAGGCCATGATAATCATTGTGGGTAGAAGTAGGCAACTGCTTTTACTGTAAGTACACCACATGACTACACATATGAAAAGCAGTTAGACTTTGCACTTACAAATGTGTCAGAGTCCTGTTTAGTTTCATATAGCATCTGAATCAACAAAGAATGTTATGTGATACTGTGGCAGGTAGAGAAAATGGCACTTTAAAAATGAGCTATGCCCTCCCATCTCTGATTCTTTCAAAAGTCCAACCTCACCAATAAGTGCAAATAACAAAACAGAGCTCTGGCACAATTATTATTATTATTTTTTTGCTTATCCCTAGTACACGTGGTACAGGCCATGATAATCATGGTGGGTAGAAGTAGGCAACTGCTTTTACTGTTAAGAGAACCACATGTCTACACATGTGAAAAGCAGTTTGACTTTGCACTTACAAATGTGCCAGAGTCCCGTTTAGGTTCATATAGCGCCTGAATCAACAAAGAATGTTATGTGATACTGTGGCAGGTAGAGAAAATGGCACTTTAAAAATTAGCTATGTCCACTCCATCCCCAATTCTTTCAATAGTCCAACCTCACCAATAAGTACAAATAACAAAACATAGCTCTAGCACAATTGTAAATGCATACATCAAACTGTAGAAATGTGCAGACAGGTGATGCACTTACAGTAATAGCAGTCACTAACAATCAACAATGATTAGCATTGGCTGTATCACGTGTACATTTGGGAGGAGTATATAAAGAAAAAAGATAACTTATAATACATTATAATGCACTGCGGCCTGTGATTATAAAACGACACTTGAAGTTTCACCGCATGAGTTTCTTTTCTGTGAAAAATCAACACTTATTTCAAGGAGAAATATTGACTATTTCTAACTTTTTTGGATGAAGTATGAAAGGGTGAAATATGAAGAGTAATGACGAACGGAAAAATAAAAGTGTCCAGGGATGGTATGTTAAACTACACATATGTGAGCTGATCCTAACAATGGGCAGCACACAGATGCTCAGTCTGCATTCCCTATGAGATTCTGTATGGTCCTATGTATGGCTAAAGTACAGTTTTACATCATGTAGGTCATGGGATAACTCAATTCTATTTCCATATTCCACCCATACACAGACTATAATATTCTATTATAGAATAGAGAACCTCCACACTCCTGCTACAAAACACCTTTATTCTGGTTTCATCCTCAAAATTTCCTCCAGTAGCAGGACACCACTTTCTAAAGAACATAAGGTAATAAGACCAAATCTAAATGAATAAATAATATGTACACTTGGTTTTCAGTTTGGCTATCTATCTATTGGCAATCTATAATCCAAATTGTGCCTTATTATTTCTAAAGAATAGTTTGGCTCTGCAATTAGATGTGCTTTAAACACAGAGGTAGTTCTACTGGGCTCAATCCTTCCTTTGTCAACAAGATCCTTTCAATCCTCCGAGTATATTCCTACAATACAGTCAAAAGGGGGGGTCAGTGGAAGGATGGTCTAAACCGTTGGTTTTCGACCGCTACGACCCGGGTTCGAATCCCGCATTGGGCACTTTTTTCTGATTTAAGAAAAAAAATGCTCCAATGGCCCCTGATTCTTGCAAAAGTCCAACCCCACCAGCGAGTGCAAGTAACCAAACAGGCTCTGGCACATTTGTAAGTGCAAACTCGAACTGCTTTTCACATGTATAGACATGTGGTGTACTTACAGTAAAAGCAGTCGCCAACTTCTACCCACCATGATTATCATGGCCTGTACCATGTGTACTAGGGAAAAGCAAGAAGAAGATACAGTCAAAAATGATTTTATGATTCTCAATGTACAATGGCTTGCAAATTTCTATTTTTTTAAATAAATTGTGAACTTCATTTAAATGGCTAAAGTATCTATGAAGGTAAACCTATTGATCTTTGTACAGAATAACTTCTCTAATTTAACAGGCTACAATTTCCAACACACAACAATTCAAACATTTTTTTCTTAAAACCCTGTGACCAATAATTTCCCTTTCAAATTACTATCTTTAACTCACTCTTTGGTTGAATTGAAGATGGTAATTGAAAGGCTACCATTTGCGATATTAAAAAAAAAAAGATTAAATTATAGCAATTGTTGTGAATACTCTATATACTCTCACACTGCAGTTAAATCTGTCTATAGCGCCCCCCCTCTAAATAACGCCTTCCTCTCTATAGCGCCCAATTTTAAATACGTAGTACAATGCAATTTACATTAAAAGTGACCTGTCTATAGCACTCCCTCTCTATAGCACCCTATTTTGGTGAGTCCTAAGAGGGGGCGCTATAGACAGGTTTAACTGTATTTATCACAATTTTTTTTTGTAAAATGACTTCCCACTGTCCTTATTGCAATGATGAAAAATATTGGACGGGCCTGGCTAATCAGTAATAAACCCCTTTAATGTTTTCGCTATCAAATCACTTTAATAATGTATTGTGGGCTTTTTAGCATATCAATATACAATTAAACCTGTCTATAGCACCTCCTCTAAATAGCACTTCCCTCTCTATAACGCCCGATTTTAAATAAGTAGTACGATGCGATTTACATTAAAAGTGACCTATCTATAGCAACCTATTTTGGTGAGTTCCAAGAGGGGGCGCTATAGACAGGTTTAACTGTGTATATATATATACACCTATCCCCCGATTTACACGGTACATGTTTTACACCTTTTCGCTTTTACACGGTTTTCCAAATAAGTTTTTTTTTTATCGCACTATACTAAATGCTACTGTGATTGAACACATGCGCTGTGTACACATCTCACGAGGAATCCCGAGCTTATGTGCTGACTACATATTTTAACCTATCAATGCATTTTATTTTTATTTCTGTGTACACCTATCCCCCGATTTACACGTTTTTCTCAGGAACGTATCTACCGTGTAAATCGGGGGATAAGTGTATAAGTAAAGGTCTCCTCTCCTATCAAAATAGACGTCAAAATTAGACATCATCTAGTGACCATCGCAACAAATTAGTGGCCTCAGGATGGTAACAAAACCACAACATCAGCCTTGGAAAACTGAGAAGTGTCTACCTGGAGACTATATTTTTGGGCTAACGGTCCACTTTATTTCATGCCGGTTCAAAATCACATTATTAGGTACTGCTCAACAAGAGCAACCTAGTTCATGATAATTGAAACAGTGAATAATATGTGAAGGTTATTCATATATTAAACAAAATTTTAACACAGGATTCAATCCCGGTTCATGACTGTCGGAAATAGAGGGTGTTACCCACTCGTCCACCAACGTGTATATATTCTTAATTTCATGAGATCCCTAAGGGATCTAATGGAATCTTGACAATCTGCCAAAGAGGTGTTTAGCCGGCAAAGTGGCTAGGTCAAATCTATGGCCAAAATATAGATGGAAATTTTGCCAGGAGAATATTGATCTTTAAAATCAAAGGTTGTCTCTTCCATCAAAATAGACATCAAGACTAGATGCCAAAGGTGGTGTTGTGGCTTTGTCACCGACCCAAGGCCTCTAGTTTATGGCAACAGTCAATAGATGAAGTCTAGTTTTATATACAATGGTAATTTAAACAATGTAAACTGACCTTTTGTCTTATAAATTGGAAATGTTAAATCTCATTTTTAACTTGCTCTATAGATCTGCTTGTTTTATGTTACTTTCAAAAGTTTGATAATGGCTTTTTTTAAATTTTCAATTGGTATCTTATTAAGAAAGGCTTTTTCTTTGTCATGTAACTTAATTTTGGAAGTCATTTGCATTTTTTTTTTTTTTTTTTGCATTTTTTATGTAAAGATGATAAGGCACAACTTGAATCATAGATTATAAACACAAGGTAATAAGAGACTAAATCCTATTCATTTATTTGGATTTGGTCTTATTACCTTTTGAATGTTTGCTTATCCCTAGTACACGTGGTAGAGGCCATGATAATCATGGTGGGTAGAAGTAGGCGACTGCTTTTTTACTGTAAGTGCACCACATGTCTACACATGTGAAAAGCAGTTCGACTTTGCACTTACAAATGTATCAGAGCCCCATTTTGGTTACTTGCACTCGCTGGTGGGGTTGAACTTGAATCGGAGGCCATTGAAGCATTTTTTTTTTTCAAATCAGAAAAAGTGCCCAATGCGGGAATCGAACCCGGGTCGTGGCGGTCGAAAACCATCGGTTTAGACCATCCTTCCACCGACCCCCCACATTTTGAATGTAAAGATAATCTATATATATTAACTAGCGGATGTGCCCAGCTTCGCCCGGGTTTTACCCGAGTGAATGTTTGTCTAAAGAACATTTGTTAAAACAATTCTCTATAAACTTATAAAACGTACTCGGCTTCGCCCGAGGTTTTACCCGAGTAAAGGTTTGTCTAGCGAACATTTGTTAAAACAATTCTCTATTTTGATAATTTGAAACTCGTAAATTTGAATCTCTCGATAAAGTGAACATTTTTTCCCGGTCCCTGTGTGCCGTGTCATCCTGAATTTTGCCTTTCCTAATTTTCTACATTAGAAAATCATAGTTTTATCTAGTGAACATTTTTTCCCGTGTCACATTGCCGTGTCATCCTGAGATAATCTTACTTTTAAAAAATAATATTTAAGATAACAAACTTAGTGATAAGAAAACTTGTTATCATCGTCACAATGGGGGCGCTGCTTGCGAGTTAAATCTACATATCTGCAAATAACTCTAAGGATATTCAAGATATTCATGAAATTATTTTTCAAAAACCTTCCCGTTGATATACCTAATAATATCCCAAAATTTCACGGCGATTGGATGTATGGTTTTTGAATCTATAGAGTACAGACAAACAGACAGACATTCAATTTTATATATATAGATAAGTATTTTTAAAAATGCAAAAATTCAAAAATTGAAAGGCCACCACTCCTGTCAGAATAAGAGATGCCAAAAAATATTTATTGACCATCTCTGCAATCTATCAGATTCAGGTCAATGACAAAGCCACAACACCAGCTTTGGCGAATTTTTAACACCCACCTAGTGACCATGGTTTTGGGCTATGACCCTGGTCAATCCTAAGTGGGATTTCAGGAGAACCACAAGGAATGTTTGTATATATGCCTATGGCCATACCACGTTGAAAACACCGGTTCTCATCCATCACTGAAGTTAAGCAAATGTCGAGCTTGGTCAGTACTTGGGAAGGTGACAAGGAATGTACGAATTTGGCAAAGCTGGTTTTGTTACTGACCTAAGACTGCTAGAATGCAGGGACAATCAATAGATGGCCCTAATGTTGGCATTTATTTTGAGAGGAGAGACAGCCTTTATCTTTTTAGATCAATATCCTAATGGAAAAATTTCCATTTACAGTAGAACCTCCCTGTAAAGGAGACCTAGTAGCAAAACCAAAGTGTCCTTTAAAGAAAGGTATCCTCTTACCGGAGAGTTGCTTATTAGTAAAAATGGTAATTTTGACAATGAAAATTGTCTGTAGAGAGGTGTCCTCTAGCAAGAGTGTCCTCTCATGGAGGTTGTACTACTGTATATTCTTTTATTATAATTAATGTAGTTAAACAATAGGATATATTAAATTGTTTTCTTTTGCTTATCCCTAGTACACGTGGTACAGGCCATGATAATCATGGTGGGTAGAAGTAGGCGACTGCTTTTACTGTAAGTGCACCACATGTCTACACATGTGAAAAGCAAGTTCGACTTTGAACTTACAAATGTGCCAGAGCCCTGTTTGGTTACTTGCACACGCTGGTGGGGTTGGACTTTTGCAAGATGCGAGGGCCATCGGAACATTTTATTTATTTTTTTAATCAGAAAAATGTGCCCAATGCGGGAATCGACCCGGGTCGTAGCGGTCGAAAACCAATGATTTAGACCATCCTTCCACCGACCCCCCATATATCAAATTGTGAATCTAAGGACCCCACAAAACACAATAATGTACTAAGTGCTACACATACAACTTTAAGATTTGGAAACTCTATCAAAGGTGTCTTTTTCGGAACTAATGCCAAAATTATGGGATCAAAATGACATTCAAGGGCCGATAGAACAAAAAACAGGAAACTAGACCCAAGGCCAACTCTTAAATGGCAAAACAGCTTTTCTCCTTTTGCCATCTCACATCAATCTCAATTTAATTTTTTATTCATTTTTACATTTCTATATACAGTAGAACCTCCCTGTAAAGGACACCTAGTTGCAGAGGCAAAGTGTTCTTTAGGAAGAGGTGTCCTCTTACCGGAGAGTTTCTAAATAGTAAAAATAGTATTTTTGGCTATGGAAATTGTCCTTTATAGAGAGGTGTCCTCTAGCGTGAGAGCCACTGTGTTGCACTTCTAAAGCTCATGCTTCTACTGGATAGCCTTATACAATTGTCATTATATTATTGTCACTATCAAGATATCTGCATTGTTATAGAAGGCAAGAGAACCCAGGAGACTGTAGACATATGAAATAATAGAACAAAGGATTTTTTTTTGGACAATGTTCTGGAATTAAAAATAGACAGTTTGGTAATATTTCAATAAATGGTGCAAGCAATCAAAAACTTTCAGTTGACTTACAAAAAAAAAAAAAAGTTTAGAATTAAAAAGATATTGTTGATAAGCAGTATGCTCTTCTTTTATTAAACCATAGTGTGAGCTCTCAAGCAGAAGGCTCTTTGACAAGCCTTTAACTTTTATATATTTGTCCAACATTAAATAAAACTTGTAACATCTTTATTGAGATATTTTGAATGATTTAATTTTATTTGATTACACAAGTAGAACCTCCATGAGAGGACATTCTCACTTGAGGACACCTCTCTATAAAGGTCAGTTTTCAATGCCAAATTTACCATTTAATTAGCAACTATCTGGTAAGAGGATACCTCTCCCTAAAGGACACTTTCACTCTGTAACTAGGTGTTGTCTTTAACAGGGAGGCTTTACTGTATATGTATATGAAACTCCGCCTTTGCCGGTCCCAAGTCCGGATGAAAAAGGAGGAAGGGGAGCAGTAACAAGCTCACTAAAAAACCTGAGCTCAGCTAGCCCGGCTGAGAGTACCCTGTAAGGGCTCCTAATCCAGGGATACAGGATGAGCAGCGTTTGTACTCTATGTTAAGAGAGGCTGCACATGGCGTCTGTTCCTCATGTCAGAGGCGGTCATTTCTTTTGGAGCTAAGTCGGCCTGTTACTGAGTAGTGCTCCCAGTCATAATGACAAAGGCAGACGCATTTTACTTCACCCAGTCATTATCTCAAGCTTTACAAGCTTGATAACCTAATATGATTGAGTGGAGATAAGAAAGAAGAAGAAGAAGACTGTATAAGTAAATATGAAGGTTGTCGAAAAGCCTTTTGCACCAAATTTTGACTTATGATTTAATAAATTAAACAGTGATAAAGCACAATTTGGATTATAGTTTATAGCTACAAGAAAATAAGACCTATTCCAAATAAATTAATAGTGTTAGTTTTAGTAGTAGTAGTTTTAGTGTTAGTATATATAGCTGTTACCAAAATGTCACACACTACTAATTTATTTGGATTAGGCCTTATTTTCTTGTAGTTAAATTAAACTTTGTTTATCAACATAATTATTTTAATGAAAAAAAAAAGATTTCAGTTTCACAATAAGATGTCTTTTCTTAAATATCATAAGAATAGAACAACCTCCACGAGAGGGAACTTTGGCTAGAGGACACCTCTCTACAAATGACAGTTCATCATTGCCACATTTTTAATAATTAACATTTCTCCAATCAAAATACATCTCTCTAAAGGCCACTGGTTCTGCAACTAGGTCTTCAGAAAGAGGTTCTAGTGTATATCTCCCATCAGTATTTATTACACTCAGTGTAAATGGCCTACTGACCCAATTTAACCATCCACTAGATATATTGGGTTCTAAAAATTCATTATAAGATCATTTAAATTATAGACAAAATATACTAGCCCAAATAGGTAAATACAACAGGGGGGTCGGTGGAAGGATGGTCTAAACCGTTAGTTTTCGACCGCTACGACCTAGGTTCGATTCCCGCATTGGGCACTTTTTTTCTGTTTAAAAAAAAAATAATAATCCAATGGCCTCTGATTCTTGCAAAAGTCCAACCCCACCAGCGAGTGCAAGTAACCAAACGGGACTCTGGCACATTTGTAAGAGCAAAGTCGAACTGCTTTTCACATGTGTAGACATGTGGTTCACTTACAGTAAAAGCATTTGCCTACCTCTACTCACCATGATTATCATGGCCTGTACCACATGTACTAGGGATAAGAAAAAAAAAGTATATACAACAGTTTGATAACAGCATTGTTACCATCTTCAGACAAAACTCAACTCAATATAAATGGTGTTACCAAAACACATACAGTAGAACCTCCCTGTAAAGGACACCTAATTGCAGAGCCAAAGAGAGGTGTCCTCTTACTGGAGAGTTGCTAAATAGTAAAAATAGTAATTTTGCAAATGAAAACTGTTCTTTGTAGAGAGGTGTCCGCTAGAGGGGTGTCCGATAAAGGGAGGTTCTACTGTATAAATTACTTATTTAGATATGGTCTTGTTACCTTGTAATAGAGACCTATGAGACCCTATATGGGACCTAATGGAGATCATTTAAGTGACTTGATTTCCAGACTTAAGTCTGGTCATCTACGGACAATGACTTTCCAGAATGATTGCAAGGTTTTCCCACTATGTACCAAGTGCAATTCTCAACCTGCAACCCCAAAACACATTATTGACTGTATTGACTCATCCATTGATGAGCTCTACTCTTTCCCAGCAGACACCATCAAAAGTCTCAAGCTTTACAAGCTTGATACCTTAGTGTGATTGAGTGGAGATAAGAAAGAAGAAGAAGACAACAACCTTGTAATAGAGTGAAAATACTCAATTACTGACTGAATACACCTTATACTTAGTGGACCTGAGGTCTATTAAATAATCAATATACAATAAAACATGTAATGAACGACCCAATTAACTTGACTATACCTAATCCAACATATTAAGGATAGATCAAACTCCGCCTTTGCTGGTCCCAAGACCGGATCAAAAAGGAGGAGGGGGAGCAGTAACAAGCTCACTAAAAAACCTGGGCTCAGCTGGCCCGGCTGATAGTACCCTGTAAGGGCTCCTGATCCAGGGATACAGGATGAGCAGCGTTTGTATTGAATATATATTGAAAGGGAGAGAAAAAGTATATTACATTTTCTGTGTGTTAAAAACATATTTTGAAAATATAAGTACATAAAAATCTATTTATGGATTGCTCTATTTTCAAAACATATTTGAGTTGTTGTGAATTTGGTAAATGACTAAATATACTTTGTTATGCTTATTCTATAGGCTCTCAGCTTAGTGGATGTAAGCATTTGTCAAAATAGCATTAGAGCAAAACTGCTATTTACCATTGAATTGGGGCTATTGTTAATTGGGACAAATTTTTGCCTTTGTAATTATAGCTGACTATATATATTATAAAATCTAAGTGTCATTACAAATATAAATGTATTTTGATAGATAAAATAGAAAAAAAAAACAAACTTACCTGATATCTGTGCATGGTGAAAATCAGAAGAGAAAATGGAACTGCAAAACCCACCATTGCATGGGTTGATGGCATTCCATATTCAATGGCATAATTTGCTTCCAATTGAACTACTGGTGGTGAGGATGGTCTAGGCCATTGAATTACATCTTTTAATGCTTGTCCAATGTACATAACAAATGCCCAAACTAAAATTACCCTCCTTCCAACTGCACCATCAATGTTCCAAAACCAAAATGGGAAAAATAAAATATAAAAGGTTTCATAACCAAGTGCAGCACCAAAACTAAATAAATAATACCAAAAGACATTATCAATTCTATAATTAATTGTAGTTTCTGTTTCCGAATCACCTTCAGTTTGATTTTCTTCTGCTTCTGAATTGATTGAGCTACTGCTACTACATTGACGCCTATGTTTGATAGTTTTGACACTGCCGTTGGAATAGGCAACTGTATTTTCGTTATTAGCTGCTTGATTTTTATGGGATGAATTATTTAAATGACAGTCGCACTGTGATTGTTCATTTTTAATATTGTGAATCCTATAGATGCCAAAGTATTTTTGGAAATTGGCAACTAAATATGGTTCTTTGAGTTTGTTAATATATTCTAAAAAAATTATTGTGAATTTTGTATTTATTATTGAGAGCATCTTAGTAACAAAGTTGTTGCGCCTACATTAACCAAAAATCGAGAGCCACACCTGAAATTTATTATTGATAATAAACAGTGTTGCGATTCTATTGTATTTATTATTGAAACTTTTTGCCAGGGTTTTTTTAATTATCTAGTGATTTTTGTAAGCTAAAATATTCTTAAAATAAACCTATCAATTTTAATATTTTATATTCATTAATATATAAAAAGTTGGTTAATAAGTTAAAATATATTTCAGAATAATAGGGTGGTCTCGGAAATATCCAGAAAAACTTGGGGTAATCAAATAATAATTTTATACTAACAAGATTATTGCTAATATCAATTTTAAATTCTAAACCAAACAAATAAATTAAGAAATATAAAGAGTTCGTTTTAATTTTTAAATGTTATAATGAATAAATATTGATATATAATTTCTAAAAATAATTGTATTCTCTTTGGGTAGCATTTGTGGAATGCCCCACCGAGCGACAACGCGGAATCAGGGTTTTGGGCGCAATCGCCTGTGATAGTAGGTTACCTTTAGTTTTATTCAGGGCAATATGACAGCCCAACGATACTTTGATGATATGCTGCGACCGGTGACACTCCCTTACCTTCAGGAGTACCAATGCCCTTTATCAGCAGGATAACGCTTGACCGCACACTACTCGCATTAGCCAACAAACCTTGCAAGATGAACGTATGTTTCCCTAGCCACTGCACTTTCTTGACCTCTCACCAATCGAGCACGTCTAGGACGTTATTGAACGCCGTTTGCCTCCCTTGCCTCATCCGCATTCAGAAGACGAACTGTGGCAAATGGTTAAAAGGGAATGGAGAGCCATCCCCCTCAGGACGCCATTAGTAGTCTGATTGACTCTCTACCTAGACGTGTTGCTGCGTGCATCGCAGTCCGCGGTGGCCCTACTTGCTATTGAGCCGACGCTGTTCTCGCTCAGTATGATGACTATCATTTTAACATAGAGAGCACTTATTGCTCGTTCCTGCCTCTCTCTATTTGCCAAGTTTCATCACTTTCTGGCCCCTCTTTCCTTGTGTTCCCTTTTCAATTTCACACTGTGTATATTAAGCTTTAAACATTTTTCAATGATCAGTTTAATTTTTTTCTGATGGCAGTAAGTCATTATCTACATTCAGTTACACGATCAGGAAGTGGCCTCTTCAACTAATTTAACACCTTAATTCAATTTTCTCTACATTAAACTCTTTTCAAACATTTAGAAACCTGTCAAGAATAGGATTGTTAATTTTAAGCTAGAAAGTAGCTATATAATAGTAACTATTATATTTATTAGCTATTGTCCTTTATGCCTGACCAAACTACTCATTGGAACGCCATGAAACTTTGGGAAGTTATTTAGTATAGTACTGGGAAGGTTTCTAGCAAATAAAATTTTTGAAATAACTTCTCGCTTTAAAATAATCAAGATAAATATTCTAATTTATCTGTTATAATTCAACAATCTGCTCTAAATATTATCATGATGATATGATGATTTTGTAATGTAGAAAATTAGGAAAGACAAAATTCAGGATGACACGGCAATTTATTTGAGACAAGAATAATGATACAATTCCAAGGCAAGATACTATTCCTTTAACTTCCAATTACCGAGGGAACCAATTAATATTGATTTTATTCAACTTATCGAGTATTTTTCAAGGGGCCGGGAAAAAATGTTCACTTTATCGAGAGATTCGTTAGACAAACCTTTACTCGGGTAAAACCCGGGCGAAGCCGGGTACGTCCGCTAGTTATATATAGTTTTAATATTCAAAAATATATGATATATGTAAACTTTATATATATTCCTAGCCAAATGACCCTAGCAACGCCCAGCTTTACCCGAAGCATTTTCCCCCAAGTGTGTTTTAAAAATATAAAAATAAAAATTGTACAACGATATTTGATAATTAAATTATTTTGATATCAATGCGAAATATTTTGAATCTGATATGCATAAATCGATCGTGAGTGATTTCTTGCCCCTTCGCCGTCATTATGTCTTATGTCACTCTTGTGAAACTTCCTCTCTACCTCCCCCACACACCAATCCCCTTCGCGCAGTGGGGGGACCCCGCGTTGGCCATCCTCCTGCAGCTTGAGTACTGCACAGTCCTTGACATATTTCTCTCAGTTTCCTCAGTGAAGCGCTGGTTGCGAGTGAAATAGGGAAATTTGTTAATAGCTCCAAGAATATTCGAGATAGAAGCCTGAAAATTTGCCTATAAGTTTTTCCAGATTCAACTCTATATACTGTTAAAATTTTAGCCAGATTATTTAGGTATTGTGCACGTGTATAGCCGACAAACATATATACATACAGTGACTATTATATATATGTTGTTATATATTTTTCAATATATATACAACAACAACAACAACAAAAGCCTTTATTTAGGGCGTTCCGCCCCATACAGGATTCGCCGTATTTACACATCAACAAGAGGAGAGGGAAGAGGAAACATTTACAACAAAATAAGGTTTGTTACCTATTTACAGATGGTTCATCCTCCAGTATCCTTTGCCCTGCATTCTTTCTAATGCGCCCAGCTTCTGTACAGAACTTAAAGTATTTATCAATCATTAATTTATCATTCAGAGCTGAAGAGAGAAGTTGACATATGCCCTGGTATCTAAATTGACCAGAGGTAGGGCTTGGGAAAGTTTCAGTACGTTTTTCTGTTAAGAGAGGGCATTGGAAGAAATAGTGAACCAAATTATCATCCATGAGATCCTTACAAAGTAAACAGTTCCGGCCATTTTCTTTCCAGAAGTCTTTTCTTTCTTCTCTGAAAAATTGCCATAAAACTCTATGTTGTGCAACTAGTCTTTTGTTGGGAAGCGAGATATTTGATATTTAATCGTAGGTACTCCTCTGTCATGCATGATTCACTCAAAAATTTGTAGTGAGCAAAGTGGGTTGAATCAGTGATTTTCATCTGATCGTTTTGAATTAGTTGGTCTGTGGTAGTTCTAATTATGCCTGGCAATTCTTTCTGTATGGCTAAGTAGTCTTCGCAGCCCTTAAGAAAGGAATATCCCTTGGAGTCTAGAATTTTTATTAAATTTTGAGTAAAACTGTTTTCTATTTCCTTTTTCGTGGTGACTTTCCAGAGATAGTTTAAGCAAGCATGTGGTAATCTGCTCGTCTCCATTTTTAAAATCCTGACCCAAAACTTTAATGTGAGTTTTACAGCATTAAGTTCAGTTGATATTCTTCCACATTCTCTTCTGAGGACATATCCTGGTGTGAAGTTTGGTAAGTCTAAGAGACGACGAAGAAATGCATCTTGGGTATTATTGACTGTCTTCAGCTGGTTGATTGCCCACATTGGTGCCGCATATAGTAAAGTAGGAAGAACAATAGTGTCAAGAAGTTTCATCACTGAGGTAAAGGACTTTATTCGCGCCTTTGTAAGGATTCTCCAAAGTGCATTAATTGCATTCAGTGCTTTGTTTCTAAAGTATTGGGAAGCATATTGGGTCGAGATTTTTGTAGTCAGAGGGTAACCCAGATATGTATACTTAGCTACTATTGTCAGGGGTTGCTGACCCCAAAACCATGTCTCGGAACGAGCTGTTCTTCCACCGTTTCTAAACACCATTATTTTAGATTTATTTTGGTTTAACGTTAGGCAGTTCTCTTCTAAGTACTTTTTAAGTAAGTTAATCTTCAATTGCAAATTTATTTTCGATTCTCCTAAGATCACTATGTCGTCTGCATACAGTAAAAGGTGTATAGTTCCATAATTCTCAAGATTTATGCCTGGCAATTCTGATTCATCGAACAGGGGTACCAGATCGTTTAGGAAGAGAATGAATAAATAAGGTGACAACGGCTCCCCCTGCAATACTCCCGCTTGTATTTTGATAGCCTCCGTGAAGGAACCCCGCCATCTGACTGTTGCCGTCATTTGGGTATAATAGTTCTTAATTAGTTTAATAAATCGACAGCTCAGACCATTTAATGCTAATTTTTTCCAAATTAGATGGTGCGGCACGGTATCAAAGGCCTTCCTCAGGTCAATGAAGAAGGCATATAACTTTCCCCTTCTACGGCTAAGGGTCATTTGAATTAATGATACGAGCGTGAAAATGTGGTCCTGACAAGAGTAGCCTTTTCTAAAACCAGCCTGATTTTCTGCCAAAATTGACTTTCTCTCCATCCAATCATTCAATCTTGTCTTCAAGATAGATGTAAATAATTTCGATAGGTTAGAAATCAGGGATATTCCTCTGTAATTTGACGGGTTGTCCGGATCTCCATTTTTAAATATTGGGTGGATTATCGTTTTTGTCCATTGTTGAGGAACTTGGGATGTCCCTAAGATTTTATTAAATAAGTTCCTGAGATAAATTGTATGTTCTTCTAACAAATATTTAATCGCTTCGTTAGGAATTTCATCAACTCCTGTAGCCTTATTTTTACCCAATTTGGAAATTTCCTTGGTGACCTCAGTTAGAGATATTTCACAATCTAATTCGGGGTCAATGTCCAATATCTCAAGTGGTAACTGTACAACTTTTGTTAAATTTGAACCAAGTAACTCCCGGTAGAAGACTTGCCAGTCTGCAGTAGAAATTTCACCTTGTAGGTTATTCCTATATTTAAGTGAATTAATAGTCTTCCAAAATTGGGAAGGATCTTTTACATTACTGAGGATAACTTGAATTTTGTCAGTATATTCCCTTTTTTTGAGCTTTAGGATAGCTGAATATATATTTATATCCCCATATGAAATATAGCCATAGTGTAACAGCCAAAATTCAAATCGCCAGCTTGGCCATCATGTAATACAAAACGGAATAATAGAATTAGATTGAGTGACAGCCGGTGCCCAGACGGGAGAAAGGTCTTCGATAACACTATCGAAAAACATAGTAGGATTACCACAAGTCTCTATCTGGCACTAGAAAAGATCAGACCCCATCGACGGCGCTGGCCTCTGGCCACTCTCTGAAATAACATCCAAAATACCTCGTCCTTTTGTGCTATCCCATTCACGCCTGTAACCACTCTGTTCAATATGGCCACAAGGACTGCATCTAACCAACCTACATACCACATCACAGTCATCCGACAGGATTAACCCATCACGACGTTCATTCAACAGGATCATTTGCAATACACCACTGTACCTTCTCCAACCAACACCAAGGACGTGATCATAGCTACATCATCCAAGACGAACTTTCTGACTACACTCCAACAAACACTTTTGTACTGTGAGTACAACTCATTTTAAAACTAAATGTAAAATTGTTTATCATGTAGATTTTGATTTTATTTTAACTTTAGGTTCTGAAAATAGATATCCATTTCCCATTTACATTTATTACAATTAATTTTTAATTCTTGGCTCACATTTCATTTAAGTTCACTAATTCAAATTTATACCCATCTCACTAAATTCTAAGTCTATATCTCTCAATCACTTATATTACTTCATTATATGGATTTTAACTTACAATATTAAAATCATATCAACTCATTTAAAGTCAGGTCTTCATATCACAAAACTATAATTTTATTCTTGATGACTGTGAAACGTCATTTTTATAACCTCTTTTTACATATTCATTTTTGAATAATGTCATCTTTAAAATAAAACCTTTTCTATAACTCAAAATTCTTATTTAAATAAAAAATTAGGTTTCTGATATTTTAAAAATGTACGCCTGCTACCTACTGAAAACAATGTATAGCTAACACTTAGAAATTTTCGTCCTCAGTTGAAATGTCCTCATCACAACTACATTCATAAAAACCAACTCACCTCACCCAGGGTAGTTCACTTTTTACCATTGTTCCTTCTATAAAAGCACCCCATTCCACAAACCAACTAATTATAACAACGCTACTTTTAAAAATAGAAACACTTGGCTTTTGAAGCAATTGTGGTGTGTCGATTTATTAGTCCAGCGATGGCCCAGTGTTACGTCTTATTTTAAGGTCCTATTGAGGACGTTTCGAACTTAAACTTTGGTTTAGATCAGCAACAACAATGTTTTAATTATATACTAACGTGGGTTAAAATTTAGATACACACATAGAAAGATGTAGCGAACACCAAAAGGTTCATACATAGTTTATCCATAGTATACATTTACTTCCTCTTATCCTTACTTTACGAGTAGAATCATTTAAGGCAAATCATTAAACCAATAAGACCTCTGATGGTTAGTGGACCTTGTTTAGTACATATTTGTATTTATTTAAGGATAAAGTATTACAGACACACTTTTAAAATAGTAAACCATGAGTTTTTATTTTACCTCGATAGATTTTACAAACTTTCATTTGTAGACAATTCTAAGTAGGCATAAAATTTATTTTTTGCAAATTATAAGACTTCATGCAAATATATGATTTTTACCTATTAAATAAAACTATGAATATGCCTTTTCGACATATAAAACGAGCCCTTTATGGGCCCATACCTAAAAATTAATAAAGAAAATATTAACCTACCATTTCTCTCCAGACACCATCCCCCAGCCTCCCATCAGGTCGCGAGCTCTCTCAAGACCGTCTTCTCAGTTCGCGTACTTCGTCATGACTGTCTCTAATTTTTAAAGGTGGCGCCCTCCAAAAAATTGTCATCTTCTTACAGAGTAAGGAAAATTAATTTAATTTCCCCAGAATATATTTAAAAAATAATAAGAGTAAAATATTATTATTCTTTTTAAAAGAAAAAAATTTGAAATAATAATAAAATAATAAAATATAACATGTTTATCCCTTGAGAAATTTATATAGTAATTTCTTCTTTAAGAAATTTAAAATAAAGAAATATACCCATTTTACCTGGATATGTATGTAATTGACTTTATTTATTTTAGAATAAAAATAAATAGTAAAGGTAAATTATTATTATTTTTCTTATTAAAAGAAAAATTTGAATTAGTAATAAAATAATAAAATATAACATGTTTATCCCTTGAGAAATTTATATAGTAATTTCTTCTTTAAGAAAATTTAAAGTAAAGAAATATGCCCAACTTATCTGGATATGTCTGTAATTGGCTTTATTCATTTTAGAATAAAAAAATAAATTTAGAAATTTCTCGAAATGTGGTAATATAACTTTTTTTTGGACGTTTCATCTTGCATATAAAAGGGTGATTGGCAATAATTTACATATGTACATATATATATATAGTTTGTACACCCTCCTCTGGACCTTTCTGCAGCGGGCTTCGGGATACTTGGACAGGGTCAGTGTCATCTCCAACTGGGTGTCTTCCCCGGCTTTGGCCTTTAAAGTATCGTTGAGTTTCCTCGTTGGGGAATTCTCCACTTTGTATATTCTCCTCTGGACCTTTCTGCAGTGGGCCTCGGGATACACGCCCAGGGCTACATCTAGTTCTTCATCTCTTAATCGACCTCGTCGTTGTCCTTCTGTGGAGGGTTGGTCGGTATCTTGGTCACGGCACCACCAGTGTCATCTCCGACTGGGTGTCTTCCCCGGCTTTGGCCTTTAAAGCATCGTTGGGTTTCCTCGTTGGGGGGATTCTCCACCTGGGCAACAAACATTTCGGCGAGACACTGTGCATATATGATGTAAATGTTTACATCATTGTTGGGTCTGTTTTGTGAAAATCTGGCCCAACACCAGAAAGTATTTCAAAGTTAGTGTTTTATTGGAATTACTTATTAGCTACATTTTTAGAGGAAGACAAAAGGACAACACCCTAGAATGTCTATTCTGGTTCTCTCATTGGCTTCCGCCGATCTGCCGCGCCGCGGTGGTCATCTCCTATTTCATGGCCCCGCTTGTATGTTTGCTGACGGCGTGGTCTGTCATCCCAGCAGGCTGGAAGGAAGTCTCTCGGCCCCCACACAATATTTCGAGAGAGAGAAAGAAGTTAACTTCTATATTTCAAGCTATTTTTTACGATTTGGATGCGTGTTTCTTTAGTGTAGGTGAAGTGGACTGTTGGTGGGTTTTGTGGAGACATATTTCTCTATTTATGATATTCTTATAGATTATGGAGGACCAACTTTATAGAACAATCTTTCTTGTTTCATCTTGTTTCAATGGATATTATGTTATATGATTTCGCTGTTATTCCAGTTGTGGAAATTCTCTTCGACAGAACTTTAGAGACGTGCATCCAAATCGTGAAATATTGAGCTTGAAAAATAGAGGCGTTCAGCCTCTCAAAATATTGCATCACTAATAAAAATATATCCAGATTTTAATATACATATACCCACAGAGTATTTTGTCCTGTGCATTTTAAAACTGCTATTATGAAACTATATTAGGAGAATGAATAAAGAGATGTATAAAGAAATGTGTATTTTCAAGTGAGTATAACTTTAAAACGAAATTCACCATATTGTGAAGAAATGTCGGTAATCGTTTCACAAAACACTGATGCGAGTTCGGTAGAAGAATTCGCAGTGATGATTCTTTTGTGGGCTGTTGCAAGGATTTAAATCAGATCACTAAATAGCAGAAAGGAGAGGGTAAAAGTCTCCTTCAAACTAACTTTATTCAAAACATGTTAAGAGGACAGAGGAAATCACCCGACTGGGTCAGCGTCAGGCCAGACCAGATGCTCCCCTCCCTCTTTTATTGCCGGCTGGCGCAGGTGGGGCTTGTTTGTTAACAGTCACCCGAGCCTTCGCTGTCCGACGTCCTGAAGTGGACTCCATTATTTCACACAGGGTGATCCAAAAGTCTTGCACAATTTTAAAAATTAATAACTCCTCAAATATTTCCGCTAGAGCAATGCGGTAAACACCATTATGTACAGGATGCAATGAAATTTTTTATGGCAAAATGTGAAAAATTCGAAATTGTTTTTAGTTACAATATTAATTGCTAGATGGCGCTCTACCAGAATCAAAGAGTCAGCGGCCAAATTGTTTGATAAACTGAAAAATATAACTGATCGACATGTATTTTTCCTTTTTGAATACCAGGAAAGAACCCTAATAATAACAAATGATAAATTAATAAAACACCATTTCGCCAAAAGTAGAAGAATTGGCTGACGATTTTTAAATACAATCAGAGATATGTAAAATAGGTAAATGCAAATTAAAACATGTAGCAAAAAAATAAATAAAAAAAATGATATTGTAGTCTGCTGGAATCCTCTCAGCGATTTAAATTTCGAAGATAATAAATTTCTAATTTTTTATTCAACTCTTTCTCAGTATTGATTACACAGGTCTACAAAATTTTAAAAAGTTTTTGATGTTTGAGCATTTAAAATGTTTTTTTTTTTTTTTTTTTTTGTAATCAAATGGCGCCGATTCCGTATCTGCACTTAGTTTTTCTGTATGTCATCAAAATCTATAGATAATGACCATAAAGTGTATTTCACCCAAATAATATTTTCATAAAGAAAACTGCCAAGTCATCATGATTGATTCATAATTTTTATAATTATCACATCTCAAAGTTCTTCTAAAACATAGGCCATTAACTTCATATAAAAATAAAATTTAACAATTAAAATAAATAAATCACTTCCAAACATTATACCATCACTTCTAATTTGAAATTGTCAAAAATTAAACAAGTATTCAAATTTTTAGTGAAAATATATTTTATTCACACAGATTAAATTTAATAAAAATAATTATTTCAAGTATCATTCATTTAAAATCTATGCCATCAACTTTATGAAAATAAAATTTTAACACATTAATAAATTCACTTCCAGACATGGTTTCCAAAAGAAGATCCTGCAAAAACGACCCAAATATTTTCTGTTATATATGTGGCGAATATACTGTAAAAGTGCAAAGAAATGCAATAACAGACTTTGTAAAGCGGGCGGATTTCGCATATTTTGATATAAAATTAGGAGACCAGAACAAGACATGGGCTCCACATAAGGTATGAAAAACGTGTGTCGAAACACTGCGCCAGTTGACAAAGGGTGAAAGGCAACTGACATTTGGGATTCCTATGGTTTGGCGAGAGCCAAAAAATCATGACAATGAATGTTACTTTTGCGTACAAGACTTGAAACACTTTAACAGGAATGGTAATAAAAAGCTTATATACAAAGACCTATATTCAGCTAGACTTCCAATACCACACAGCCCAAATAGTCCCCTCCCAGTTTTTTCATCCAATGCTAATAATCCTCTTTATGATGAATCAGAAGATATCGAACTGGATGATTCTGATAGTGAGAACTATGGAGAACAAGAATGTCCAAAACGTTTTTCACAACCAAAACTGAATGATTTGACACGTGACCTGAGACTTTCAAAGCAAGATGCGGAACTGCTTGCATCAAGATTCATTATTGAATCATCATTCAATCATTATTGAATATTAGGTAGTGTATTTTCTATTAAAAGAGATTGTATGCTACTGTTATATATTTGTATAATATTTTATTATTACAGAATTATCATAAGAACTGAAAACATGAATATCTCGCGCTATATATTGATTACATCACACAACAACAACCAAGTCCTTGGTCAAAACCATATAAACACATTATATATCACATAGATCATCCCTCTTTTTTCGTCAGAATCGACGGGTTCACGTACAGTTCCCACCCTCCATCCTGGATTTATCTTTATGCGCTTATACATCACTGGGGGATAATTTTGCAAGTGAAAACTGTCCTTTAAAATACATTTGATTTTACTTATATTCTCGTTTCACTAATGGCACACTTGAACTATAACCCCTTTTTTTGCTATAGTCGGAAAAATATTTTCGTGAAAAATATAAAATAAATGCACAATCTAAATACTTTTAAATATATATATATAATAAGAAAAATTGTTAAAATGGATTATTGTGGAGGTGTTGCTGTTACTTTTAATATAGCTGTTTCCAAATCTCTACATGTCCAAAAAGATGGACGTCTGTGATTGCTGATTACAACAAATTTATTCGTCTATGGCACATGTAGAGATCTAAAGCTGCACCGGCTAGGGATAAAATATTAAAGTAGGAATTAGCCTTTCCCTTTTGGCTAAATAGTTTTTATTTAGACTAATATAATTCTTCAAAGTACACAAAATCATAAAAGTAAAATAAGTAATTAAAATCTTTTTGCTTTTTTATAATATTATTATATAATGAATTTATTTGAAGCTAAGAACTTTTGAAATAAAAGAAATAGAATGAAAGGATGAATTAAGATTATAACCTAGACTATTCTTCAAGCGTGATTATGGTTATATTTCTGTTGGGCAGGTAATCGGCTGGCATATTGGATTGTGAAAATATAAGAATACAATAATCATGTTGTATATTATTATAAACAAGAAATATTCACACTATTTGAAAGTAAGGAGGCATAATGAGTTTCAATATATTCTATAAAACGTTTATATATATAATAATTAAATAATAAAAAGGTATATATTGGATTGAATAAAAGGTTTATTTTCCAATATATCGGTTGACTGAACGCCAACCTTTGTCAAATAATTACATTTTTGTATAAACAAACTCAGCGCCGCATATAGCGTTATAAAATCACAGTTAAAATAATTTTAAAAAATTAATATAATTAAAATTTTATATTTTAATTGTGGTATTATAATACTAAGCGGTGATGAGTTTGTTTGAACAAAAATGTAATATCATGACAAAGGTTGGCGTTCAGCCAACCGAAATATTGGTAAATAAATATTTTATTCAATCCAATATATACCTTTTTATTATATAAATATTTAAATATATATTTCTCTATTTTCAGAAAAATATAGTAGTATTTTGAAGAACAATGACGACTTCGAAAAGCCCCAACATTCCATCATTGGGGAGATCAGAATCATCATCAGTATCATTATCTTGGTCGAATACATCAAGGAGGAATTGTGTTACTTGAGGAGGGACTTCTTGAGGATTATCATCTAGCATCTCTGTAGCATTGACTTTGTCCTCAACCGCCATGATATCATAGTCCTCAGGACCTCTGATAATTGTAAACAATCTCAGTAAAATTTCTCCGGCATATTGGACAGGAGTTTGTCTGCTCAGACCATGTCTTGAGACAGTCCAGGTGGAATTGGTGCATGCAGTTTCTGGGATGGCAGAGGTTATCCTGGCTGTGGTGTCCAGGCAGATGGAGCAATCTTCTGCTTCAGACATCAGGTTTTAAAATATCAAGTTAAATATTTATTTTAAAATTCGATATTTTTCAATTGAATTTATTTCAAATTTTTAACAGTTAAAAAAAAGTCAGAACATAAACATGTTGGAGTAAAATGATGAATATGAAACGAATACGAAATAATGAAATTTATTATATTCGAATATTTAAAGATTAATCTGTTTCTTTATATTTATATATCAATAGAATTTTTATTTAATAATTTATATCTACTTCAAAAATCAATACTGGAGAACATTGCGAAAAATGTTAAAACTAAATTGACAATTAAAGTCGATTTATAAAGAAGAAACTCATAAATTAGTGTCAGCCTGAAAAAAAAACCGGGAAAACATAAACAACAGATTATAATAACACAATCATTCTTTAACAAAAGAACAGTGAATTTCAAATATTCTTCCTCAATAAATATTACTAAAAAACTAACTAAAGGATGTCCACAAGGAGGACCACTATCTCCCACATTATGGAACATACTGATTGAAGAATTGTTAAACATTAATCTGGATGATAACAGTATTGACTATAATATGCTGGAACAAAAGCCATGGCGAACTAAAGACAGCAATTAACAATTTACTTAGTAAAATTAATCCCTGGTGTGAAAGCAGTAAATTACATATACCAAAGGATAAAACGAAAATATTATATTTATATAATTGTATAAATGATACAAAAATCCTTAATAGCAATATAGCTAGATCTGTTGGACGTTGACAGTATGGAGCGGAAGGTTGACAAGGAAGATCCTTCTGATAGCGGACATTTGAGACAAGTCCATCTAAATGTACCTAGTTCTCAATCCCATTAACAGCTCCTGGCAACAAAGTATAACGAACTAATCTGTATCCACAATGAACCTACAATAAACCTTGTACGCAAACAACGACCGCGGAAAAGCGTCATAACAATATTGAAGACAAAGCTATGGAAAGGTTTAGAATAATTATATACGCATTTATATAGTTTGCTAATAGTGAATTTCATATAGGTGAAATATGTCAGAAATTATTTATGATTATATAACTTCGATATTTGTAGCTGTTTTAAAAGTTGCTAACCAAATACAAAATAATTATATGTTTGAAAGTTAGAATTGACAACTTTTCGGTGTCAATGGTCTCCGAGATTTCAGTATATCCCTGCAAATAGACAGGGCTCTGACAACTTTTAACTAGAAATTTTCAAACAGCATATTTCACTTGTGCACAAGTTGCGCAACTTCTGTTGATAATGCTATGTACCGCGTGTACTCGGGAAAAAGGCACAATAGAAAAATTGACTTTGAACTAGCATTTCAACAGATTTTTTCACGCTAGAAAAAATGTGTAGATAAACAAGGCTCCTTTTTTGAAAAATTTCATGTTTAAATTACTATACTATGAATAAATAATTTATTTTTAAAAAGTTCGGGAATGTTTTGATCCTCCTTGGATAAAAGTTTGACATTTTTTCTCAAGGTGTGCGCATTTTATCACTTTAAATTATATTTCTATTATATATATATCAATGCATTATTAATATATATATATATTATTTTGGATAAAAGGTATCTCCTGAAAAAATAAACTTTTATCCGGCAGAGTTTCCTCACCACTCTGGAAGTACCTGCCTCGGCGCGTTACCCTTTTTGGCGGTTCACCCCCCAGGAGCCCTAAATGGTCCTGGGAAGTCCTATTCCACTTCTAGCTTTTACTAACCCCACCATCGGATCTGACCTGATGGCGCCAGCAAAGCTAGGGCCCTAGAACTGACCAATTGTTGAAGACTCGTTTCCCAGGAAACTGAATAATTTTACAAACTAAAATAAATTTGATATATATTTTAAATATGTTATAAGCTATGAAAATAAGAAATTAATGTTCATAATTTCATATGATTTTGGGATATGATTGATTTATAATTCCAGAAAATGATTTTTTTTTACAAAGTTAATTTAATGGTTCATCTATGATAGAGATGATATCTGACAAGATTCTCAAGGAAAATAATTGAGATTATAAGATTGATTGTATTTGATGACTGTGTGGTGATATTCCTACATGTAGTTCTTGAAATTCTGGTAGCTGAATAGCATCTAGCAATTGGACTCTGTTTCTTAAAATTATTTTCTATACGGCGACTTGATAATATCAGTGTAATATTGATAACACATTCAAAGTGATTGTCGTAAAGATAGAGGCTGCCTGGCCGGCATTCATTCTTCTTCAAATATAAGACACTTCGACCAGTAAATCTTTTTATTGTCTGGCCGAAGTGTCTTTTATTTGAAGAGCAAAGTGATTGTGTATGTGTAAAATGTATATTTTGTTTTTAATTCTTGTACATACAGTACTGGTCATGAAAATCACAGTGGTAAAAGGTTTGTGACTACTCATACTTTAGGTACACCAAATGTCTTTACTAGTAATATCAGGCAATGGAACCATGGGGTTAATGTCTGGATATACAGGGTGAACCAAAAGTCCCGCACAGCTTTAAAAATTAATAACTCCGCGAATATTTGCGCTAGAGCAATGCGGTAAACACCATTGTGTTCAGGATGCAATGGGATTTTTTTTATGCCAATAATGAAAAATTCGAAATCGATTATAGTTACAATTTTATTCGCTAGATGGCGCTCTACCAGAATCAGATATTCAGCGGCTAATTTGTTTGATAAATTGAAAACTATAACTGATCGACACGTATTTTTCCTTTTAGAATACCAGGAAAGAACCTCAATAATATCAAATGATAAATTAATAAAACACCATTTCGCCAAAAGTAGAAGAATTGGTTGACGATTTTTAAATACAATTTGAGATATGTAAAATTCTATATACAGTTACGAGCGTCATTCTTCATCTCTTAATCAGTTTTCGTCTTTGTCACCGTTTGATTTTTTTTTGGAATGGCGCCCTCCTATTGGTTGGCTACGATCACGCCACCTTTGCCCCCCCCCCCACTCGCTTTTTCGTTTTTGTAACTATTGTGTTGGAGCGGGTCGCTCCTTAAATAAATGCACATATTAGTTAATAACCAAATGGAATCCTCTCTTTCTCTTTCCCAGTAAGAGACGCCTACGGAAGCCAATAGTACATAGACAGATAAAGCACATAGGCTATAGTTATTAACTAACATATGCATTTATTTAAGGCGCTAATTTATAATTGTAACAAATAGTATTTGAATCAAAACATTCAATCGGGTAAAACACGGGCGTTGCCCGGGTCATTCGGCTAGTAGGTATATACAAATCAAAACATGTAGTAAAAAAAATGATATTTCAGATGCGGTTTGCTGGAATCTTCTCAGCTATTTGAATTTCGAAGATATAAATTTCAATTTTTTAAATTCAACTCTCTCTTAGTATGATTTATATTTATTTTAATTCATTTGAAAAATATCTATCTCTGATGATTTATTTTACTCTGGAATGCCGTTGTTGTTTTTGTCGTGTCCAATAAAGAGCCTCAGATGTTTCCATGTATCTCTATCACAGCAGCAGCAGCAATGTCCACTCTCTTGGGTGTGTAAAGCTGCTGCTCTGGGTCTATGTCAATTTTCTGCAAGGGTGCGGGCATGAGAATATGTAAATAGGTGTTAGTTCCACACCAGGACAGTCGTTGCATGTTCTATAGGTTCTTGTGCCATCTGGATGTATTGCCATTCCTTTATAGTGTTTTGTTCTAAGTCTTGTTATAGTTTTGTCATTTTTTTTCACTGAGTTTATTTCACATTTTGATATTTTCTTATTTTTTGTCTAATTATCTTGTATTTTGAAAAAGAATTAGCGTCAAATAATGACATTTGTTCTTTCCTTTGGCCCAAATTTCTGGCTTCTTTTGCCAATTTAACTCCCATTTCATTACCCCCGATCCCAGCCTGGGCAGGAATCCATTGCAGAATGCAGTTATTCTCCAATGATTCCAGTTGGATAAGTAACGAGTATATTTTCTGTGTGATTTTAGTATTGTCCTTCTGAATTGCTTCTAGATCGGATATGAATTCGCTGTATATTAAAATTCCTTCTGCTTCACGCAGGGATGGTTGGTTAAGGCATACATCAAGAGCTTTCCAGATAGCTGTCAGTTCACAAGTGAAGTTTGACAATATCTTTCCTTCTCCTTCTTTGATCCATTACTCAGGGTAATGTCTGATGATCCATCTGTGTATGCTGTTAAATAATTTCTCTGATCGCATAAACCAATTGTGTCACGTCCATTCTTTTTATGTATGTTTTTGTTCTCTTTTTTTATTGCAGGGTTTATTCAGGTTAAGATTGATTATTACTTTTGATGGCACTGGGGTAGGAAATATTGATTCTTCTTGAATTTGAAATTCGTTATGTTTCATATTTTGCCCTTTCTAATATTGTTGTCGTATTGAAGTGTTGAAGATCTTTTGAGTTTTTTTTTTTCCAGTTTAAATAGGTTCTATGGGATATGTGTTCGGTTTCTTTACTTTTTAAGCTATTGGTGAATTTTATTGTTTTTAATTGTCTTCTGCTTTCGAGTAGGTCTAGACCACATTCTCTCTGAATTTTCACATTGTTGGTGGATGAAACAGCATCAGTGATTATTTTGGCCGCTTTTGCTTGAACACTGTCTAGTCTTCTTTTTAGTGATGAACTTGAGGGAGCCCAAACAGGCGGCCTTATTAAGAGGTGATATATGTTGTTCTGAGAATTTTGGGTTTTGCTCCCCAATTTGTTCCACATAGCCTTCTCAGAATGTTTAGGTTTCTGGTAGCTCTATTTGAGGTGCTAATTATGTGTTCTGTAAATCGCAATTCCTCATCAAGTATCACACCTAGGTATTTTGGAGATCTAATTTTATCAATTATTTGGTTGTTTATGCTTATTTTGAGGTTAAATTTATTATTTATTATTTCTCTGAGGAGAAAAATAATTTTTAATTCAATAAAATAATCCCTCCAAATATTAAGGTGAAAATATCAGGCCTCCAGAAATAAATTTCTTTTAAAAATGTTTATTCATTAATTTCTCTAACTTTTAGGCACATTTTCACCTTAAATAATTTCTAATTATATGTATTTAAAAAATAGAATTACAATTAGTATCAATTTAAAATTGAAATCTCAGGTTAACTCTATATCAAGAACTAAATTTGGCAAAAAAGAAAGGTAACCTCTCCCATTAAAATGGACGCAAAAACTATGCACCATTGATGGACCACCATTGTAATCTATCAGAGAGAGAGAGAGAAACTTGGACTAATGAAAAAATTCCATATACAGTAAAACCCCTCTAAAGTGAACCCCAATGGGACAGAACTTTTGGTTTACTATAGCCACGGTTTGGCCTTTTTTTTTAACTTTCCAAAATTTTTAGACCGTATAATTAAAGGACAGCCATACCCACAGCAAGAGGCTTCCTCTTAATAGTGGTCACTTTGTTTTAATTTCCATAATTGACCAATTTCCTTACATTAATACTGAATAACAATAGAAATCATTAGATGATAGGTTCTTCTTATCATTAACATACATGTACCTGTATGTCTAATTTAAAAATCATGACAAATCCTAGGCAAAGTTTTATTAAAGTTTTATTTGCCTAGGATTTGTCATGATTTTTAAATTAGACATACAGGTACATGTATGTTAATGATAAGAAGAACCTATCATCTAATGATTTCTATTGTTATTCAGTATTAATGTAAGGAAATTGGTCAATTATGGAAATTAAAACAAAGTGACCACTATTAAGAGGAAGCCTCTTGCTGTGGGTATGGCTGTCCTTTAATTATGCAGTGGATGGAAGCCTGTGGTTCAGCGCCAAAGAAAGCAAAGTTGATCGCATCTGCCAGAAAGATCATGGTCAGTGTGTTTTGGTATGTTAAAGGGATCCGGTTAATTGATTACCTTGTAAAAGGCAGAACTATTACAGGCGAATATTACTCTAGCCTTCTTGACCAGCCGGATGTCAAAATTCTCTAGAAGAGGCATGGTTTGAGGAAAAAAATCATCTGTCATCAGGACAATTCACCTGCTTACAAAAGTGTGTTGGCAATGGGAAAACTGCGGGATTTGAGGTATGATTCGCTCGGCCATCCTCCCTATACTCCTGATTTGGCACCCTCAGACTTTCATCTCTTCCCACTCCTAAAGAAATTTGCTTATGGAAAGCACTTTGACCAATGAAGAAGTTGAGAGGGCTATAGATGAATATTTTAACAGCCTTCCAGACTCTTTTTTTTTCCGGGAGGATACTAATATTGAAGAAACGCTGGACCAGGTGTACTGAAGTCAAGGGAGATAATGTAGAAAAATGTGTTGTTTTTTTTTTTAAACTGAAAATCAGTCCAGTCATTCATTGCCAGGCCGAGAATCTTTCACCTTACCCTCGAATGTGGATACCCCCAAATAATTCTTACCACTTGTGAAAAACTAACTAGAAAGGCTTTCAACTTAGAATTCAATATTCTGAAAACAGCTTATTGGGGAAGAAACAAAATGATAACTATTACATTATGAAGACATGCACCTACAACTATAGACTAAAACATACATATTGTTACGTTGTACCCAGACGTTATTCGTGTACTTTGTCTAATCAGGATGCCACAAAGATAGACACGTGAGTTTGAAGGGATGTAGCTGAAATTAGCGCTTTTTATGGCTCTAAACAGAAGGAGAACAATCAGTGGGACTTGCCTTCAACCTCTCCGTCAAAAGAATCCTTGGCGCCGTGGATGTCACTCTTGTGAAGCTTCCCACTTCACACTACACGTCCAGCCTGGACTACATCGTCTTGTAGGCCGCTCCGATGTCAGGCTCTCCCAGCACCGCCATACAGGATCATCCACACGCCCGGAGGCAAGTCACCACGTCTTCTTCTCGCCGCAGATGTAACCTTACTCTCGGTCAGTCCATACGGCCACACGCCCGGATCCCACTTCCCGTAGCCAACTTGCCGCCATTTCTGTCAGCGAAGATCTGTCTCAACTGTCCTGCTCCCCCCACATTGGAATGCCGTCGTGGCGCCTGTCCTCCCCACACACACGTGGGCCATCCTCCCGCAGCTGGAGTCCATCCATCTTTCCACAATTTCACTCTGGCCTTGTCATCCATGTAACAATATATATACTTCATGGTTTTATATCATTTGGAAAAATAAAAGTGTAAATGATCGCTGAAAAACTTCTTTCACGAAATAAGATTGATAAAGGGTTTCTGGAACAGATC